>PVLD010013582.1:0-55530 GCA_004027595.1 Dinomys branickii | reverse complement strand
AATGCTAAGCAATAATCGAAGACAGGATATTAGATTAATAGTGTATATCTGTATGTGTTAGCCTGAACACACACTTCGAAGATATCAATATGTAAAGCAGCAACAAGCGGTGTTTTTTTTCTGTTGTTGTTGTTGTTGATGTTGTTGCTGTTGTTGATGTATGCCTGTTTTCTTTCTTGTCTTTGGATTTTTGGTTCTTCTGTTTTGTTTTTTTTTTTTCTGTTGTTGAGAGGATCAACTGTCTGACTAAATTTGCATGTCTGTATGTGGGTCCATACATCTACAATTCGAAGATATCAATGGATAAAGCAACAACAACTGTTGAGACCATATCACCTTGTCTATAGATTAGTTGTGATTGTACTATTTTCTATGATAATGGGTGTCTGTTTGTCAATATGTTTTTGTACTTTTATGTTTCTAAAATAAAAAAATAAATAAAAAAGAATAAATAAAATGTAACATTTGCATCTAAAAAAAAATAAAATAAATAAAAGAAAATTCATACAAAATGTCTTTGTACAGCAGGCAGGTTGGGGATAAAGGCAGAACTAGAGATTTAGCAACTTGGCTGTGCTTCTAGGGATCATATTTATATTTAAAATATAAGTCTGATCTTTAAAAGAATCAATAAATTCTACTAATGGGAAATATTAAAATAATACATTACCTTTAAATATCAGCATGCAAGTTGTAGCTTTACATCTGAGAGAAGCATATATGGTAGCAAAATTTACATTCAGAAATAAATCTTCCCAACTTGCTACCAGAACTTCACCATCTTTACAGAACTTCATTAACTTTATGAAATAGGCAAGATTACAAGATTGTAAAAAAGTAGGCAAAAGAGTCCACCATTTGCATATAGATAGAAGAGACTTCAGACCCAAATTACTGGTGCAAAGTAATGATTTTCAATATTTTTGTATAATTTTCAGTAAATTAGCACTCAGAAATAGCTGCCATGTTTTTAGCAATGTAGATTGATTCTTTCTAACTTTTCATGTAAACAATGAAAATAAAATGTTTTATCAAAAAAATTAGCTATGTGATGTGCTTGAAACCCAGGGGAACTTTAGTGATTTAATGAGTTTCAGACAAAGTGAGACAAAAATCTATAAAATAACAATCTTTGCTTCATTTCGTTTTACTCCTGTTGACTCAAATTCATTTATTTGTTCAACTTCATTAATACCTACATGTTAAACCAAAGGCTCTAATGTCCTCCATATTTGTCCCCATTGGATCTTAGTTCAGGGTGTGTAACAATTACCATACACTGTTGTTGTGTTTTGTTTTGATATTTTGGTACCTGGAATGGAACTTCAAGCTTGTGTTTGCCAGGCAGGAGCTGTGCTGCTGAGCTATGTCCCTGGACCAACTTACCATACACTGGATAATGTATCAACATCAGTAACTTATATCTTATGAAGCCTGGTGCAGTGCACTGACAACTGGTGTCAACTTGTAACACCCAGCTGCACTGAGTCAGCATGGAGCTGGGTGTGGAGGACCCACCTGAGGACTGCTGCCAAAGACATACACAGCAGAACTGGAGAGGAAGAAGATAGGCTATTAGTTCTCCTGGAGAAGCTTGCTGTGTTGGCTTTCCTGATATGAACTCAGCTGTTATCATCGGAGGAGCTCAGGACCTCACTGTCACAGAGGATGGTTGTAGTACCTTTCAGGGGAGCTCTGGTCCTTACTTAGAGGGTTACATCCTGGCTTCAGTGCAGCTTCCTCAACCTAGTGGCACAGATCCTTCATTCTTTTGGCACAGACGTTCTAGCTTCCACCACTGACCTTGGGACCTTCCCAGCACAGAACCTTGAAACAGGCCTGCATGAGACATTGTTGTGAGCTCTAGGTCTTCAGCTGAACTTGTGTAAGACATTGCCATGGGATCCAGGCCCTCAGCTGGATTCTTTGGGTCTTCAGTGTGTGGACAGATTTTCTGCACTCTTTTGTACTTGACTCTTTGGCAGACTACTATAAAATAACCCTATAAATTGTGTGTCCTGTATGAAATTGTTTGTTTCCCTTGTAAACCCTGACTATGACACCTGGGAAATCCAAGGTCGGGGTGCAGCAGGCTCAGTGTTGGAGGAGGCCCACCCTTTCAGTTGCTCCCTGGAATCTTCTCTCTGTGTCCCAGCAGGGTGGAGGGGAGGCCTCTGGTCTTTCAGCCTCTTATGAGGCTACTGATCCATCACAAGGGCTCCACACTCACCACCAAAAAGGCACCATCTCCTAACACCATTGCAAGTGAATTCTGGGAGGATGCAAGCACTCAGACCATAGTAGGGTTGACTGTTGCCTGGGCTAGGGCCCCTGACTCCTGGGCCTGGGTCCACATCTGTGCCAAGGGCAGCAACCAGGATCTGCAGTCAGCACAGTCTGAAGACTAGAAAGAGGGTCTCCTTGCTGAACAGCCCACTCTGCATTTCTCCAGCAGTGAATATACATCAGCCATATGAAACCTAAAAGCAGGAATCCTGTTTCCAAAGACATTTCAGTGATCATACAAATGCTTAGAACATAACGCCAAGGGGAAAATGACGAAAAACAGTTTATGCACATCTCCGTGAATATACATGTGGAGCATTGTTGGGTGTTCACCCTGCTTCTTTCTAAGAGGCCTGGCTATGAGTACAAACACTATTTATAACAACAACTGCAACGTTAAATTTTCAATACAAATACACATTTCCTCATGACAATATGTATTTAATTTTTAAAAAGGAATGTCATTCCTGACACACCAGAGTTTCTGAATGGTACTGAGTGGTGGTTGAACCTGCTGAAAACCACACACAGGCTTCTCCCTCTCCTTTGGGTACTGGGTCTCTGTCTAGTCCTGACAGTCCACTGAGACTCTACTGCATCATGGAGAAAAGGCTTGGTTTTCTTCTTCATCAAGAGAAGTGGGATTAAATGCAACACAAAGCTGTTTATCCAAGCACTGCACATTGAGCTCTCAAAGCCAGTGGGTTTCCCCATCTTGACTTGTCTGCAGGAATCACTGGGGATTTGCTGAAAGTCCGCCTAGGTGCTGGAGGGGACTTGATCATTAAAACCCCTGCTGTGAATTTCAGGAGGACTCTGGGCAGAGCATTACCATTGCAAAGAAAGGGTTCCTGCAGGAGCAGTGTTTCCCACACCCCATTCTGTCTGTCTTTCAATGCCTCAAGCATGCAGTGACCAGGCACTTGAGATGCCCCAAAGATGGAGACTAACATTAATTACTGCAAATGTTTAATCTACGATTAGAATCCCATCACTGTGCAGTGAGCTCTGTTCCATCCTGTCCAGTCCTTTCCTGAAGGTAACATGGGATGCTGCAGTCTACCAAGATGTGAATCTCAGAGCTGGAGTAAAATCTCGGCTCTGTGAAAGAGGTGTATATTCGGAAACCAAAAAAACCATCAAACGGAAGTATTTAATTGCCTATGACTTGGGCAGAAACCCACTGGTCAGTGCCGCACATACGTGGGACGTCTGGAAGCAACACCAAGAGTGAGTGTGGGGGGCACGCGTTTCCCTCGAGCTGCTGACTTCTGCTCTGTGCTCTGCAATACTAACACAGTCTATCGGTTCCACAACCAGAGTCCAGCATGGCTCTGCTGCTCTCGCTCTAGGAATACTTTGATCCCAAGCACACATAAATATAAGCAATACAACTGACAAATTTTTAACGCCAAAAGTTATAAAATCGCTCCCTGTCTCCTCTGCCATTTAGTAACAAAGCAGTAATTTCTCATAAATATGGACTTGGTTTACTTAATAGAAAATGTAGCATATTTGGTCTTATTATTTCTTACTTGGATAACAGTTTTGACATCATGACATATGAACTAAATTAATACAATCCCCCATATTTATTTTTGGTGGATTAAAAAGTAATTCCATTGCCTCCAGAATAGCTCATCAGTAGACTCCAAAAATAACAGCATTAAACTCACCTTTCACACAGCCGTTTCCATGGGGTGTGTGCTAGAGAGATGTAAGTCAGGAATGTAGTGTTTACTACGATGTGTATGGACTGTAGTTATTGTATGTTTTAATGGCTAAAATATTCTTTAATAGCTCCTCACTAGCTGTGCCAGAGGGTTTTGAATAAACTATGTCTCATCCATTGCGCAGGAGACACTGATGTGAAATATGTGTGTATAAACTGTCCTGACAGCAACTCCAATCTCCCTCCTGTTGAGCTGGAAGGGATGCCCCACCTCGATCTCTCCCCTTGTGGAGTTTATTTACATTATCAAATGTATTTATTTTTAAAGTCACTGACTTCCTCCAACATATCCTTTCTCAAACTATACTTTTCTTTTCTAAGTGCTTCTCCAAATTGGATTTGGCTTGCTGAGCTCCAGGCACCAAGGGGACTGTGTGTACTAATCATAAATTAATGCCCTTACAACTGTCTGGAAGCGATTACCATGGACTGTCTCACTGCCTCATGGTTACATTATTATCGTATATATAATTACCTGGAAGGGTTTTCCAGTAGCCTTGCACTTTCTGTGGGCCATAAATACTTGACATGAACTAAATTTGATCTGCCATATTTTGTTTATTGCTGTCGTGGTTGCGAAGCACTCGAACAATTTAAGATCTTACTGACTGAGAAAATTGGAAAAAAAAGTAATGACCTCCTGTCTGCCTTTTTAGTCTACATAAATAAAATTAAAACAAGCTGAAACATATGATACAAAGAAAGGTTCCATGAGGATTCAAGAACACATGTTATTAAAAGCAAAGTAGGTGAATAAGAATATTAACAAGGTTATGCTGAGGCAGGGCTATTTAAATTTGCCTGCTAATTTGGCCAGATGTCAAAGGAAAGGGGTCCTAGAGAGGTGGCTGCTCAGGCACAAACACAGGGCTCAGTTCTGTCTTCTAATCAAGGGAAGCTATGGACACTGGGAGAGTGGGGGCCACACCACCCAGCTTGAGAACCTCAGCTGACATGACCCCCGGCTCCTCCCTTCAGCCTTAGGATAAAGAGGGTAATTCAGAAAGTTTCTCCTTTAAGAGCAGGACAAGAGAAGTACCCTGCTGTGCTCTGACTTTGACTGTTCAAATGGTTGTCATGCCATTGAGTGGACACTCCCATCATCCTCCAAGTTACAGGTCCAGAGGCAAAGAACATGACCTATGATTACAGAAGTGTGAGGAGAGCTTGAATTTCCCTTTCAGGAGAAATTAAAAGAAAGGATGAGTTTGCCACAGGCTGACTGCAGAGCACTGAGATAAGTTTAACCCGAACTTTCCATGAGAAAGAAAACTTTCAGATGTGGCATTAATGGACGCAGGACAGTAAGACTTTTGGTTGGAACCCACTGCCTCCTACCAGCCATGAGATCATGACCAACTCGTTGGATTTCTTCCTGCCTTGGTTTTTCTGCTGGTACAAAGGAAGCACTAAGTGCTCCTCTTAGTAGATGTGTGTGTATTGAATTTAGTGATATAGCACTGTGTTGGGTCTGATTCATGGGCCATCTCCAGGACATGCTATGCACAGAGGAAGAGCTGTGTGCTATCAGATAAAAGCCCTTTTCTTCTGGGAATGGGACTCTCAGTGTCAAAACTCCCCAGTTGATAATGGATTGATAAGGGTGGTCCAGTGTGCCTGTGTACATGTGATACAGGCTACATCAACACCTGCTTTCTTTCTGGGAAGCTGGAATGAGTTCACTTGTTAGAGAAAGTGTGCATATGGGACCAGCCCGGAGTATAAACTCCTGAGAACTGACCCTGAAATGGGTCCCCCTGGGCAGAACAGTACATAGTTTCTGCATTTTTCAATAATAAGGAAAGAGTATAGATTGTGTGACCACTTGGTAGGAAGAAGCATGGGAATCTTGCTTATGCTGTTGTGTTGGATCTAAAATGACCTCCACAGTCTCATGTGTTCAGACATGGGGCTTTGGAAGGAGATGGGATGGCAGAGGCATCACACTCCTTGGTGAGTTGGTCACGGGTGAGTTCACTGGGACTGTGTCATTATGTGATGGGGTCTGGCTGGAGGTCTTACCCGGGCGTAGCATGGAAGATTCCGTTCTTGTTCCCAGCTCCTCCCTTCTCTCTCTGCTTCCTGGCCACCGTGAAGGAAGGTTTTCCTCCAACATCTTCCACTATATTGTTTGCGCTTTGGAGCCAGTCAACCACAGACTATACCCTCTGAAATGTGAGCCAAAATAAACCACTCCCTTTTTAAATTGTAGGTATGCAGTGTTTTGTCCCAGAGGCAAGAAGGTGACTAATACACACACTCCCTCCAGACTCCACCAGGTCTGTTCCTTCTACACACTGTTGCACATCTTAGCTACTAGCATGATTCTGTGCTCAGTCCAGGGAATCTCTCCTGGGAATCTCTGAATATGGAGATGACCTTAAAGACTGATGATGACCGCTGTTATTGCACTCTGAACTTCACAATGGCATCTCCCTATTTCACTCCTTCCAAATCTTTTTCTACAACCCCCCAAAAAGCCCACAAAAATACATTTATATGGGATGGTTTGTGTGTTATGCTTTAAAACTAGACCCAAATTTTAGTGAAGGGCATAAACTGACATCTCTCTATGAAAGATTCCCAATACAGTGACCCTGCCTAGGAAACTGCAGTAACATGCAATATTTATGTGCAACACCATGACTCAGGTTGTTGCAGCTAAACGGGCATGCTGTCACTTACAGATGAGACTTTGGGATTTTGGAGTGCAAGGCTGTGGTGCATTTAGTAGTCCTGCAGCAGCCATGACATCCTTTGCAGGAAGCTAAGCCATTTAAAAGCCTCACTCACCTCATTCTGACAGCCAGCCAAGCTGGGAGGTTTCTACTGTCTCACCTGTTTTATATATCAGGAAACAGAGACATCACATAGGCTGGGGTTCAGTAACACTCTGAGTCCACACAGCTGATAAGAGGAAGAGTGGGAGTCCTAACCAGCACTTGTCAGACTCCAGATCTTGAGATCTCCAGGCTCTTCCTGTCCTAGATGTGTGGGACACTTCAAGCCAAATGCTCAAAACCTAGGGGGAGAGTTAGTCCCCTAAGATTCATGGGAATTTTGGGTACATGGTTCAGACACACACGTTTGTGGAACTCCTCACCGTCTCTGAGAGTCTTGGATCTTGTTTTGTGTGCCAGTTACTTTAGATGCCAACCCAGGGCTTCCTCACATGGCCAGGATGTCTTTCCAACTCTCTGACCTTCCAGGCCCACCGCTTCAGTGGTATCCGCTCTACTGGGCTCTCTCATCATGGGGAAGGAGAGGATGCACCTCCATACTGGGTCTTTGGAAGGGGGACATAGACAACCTGAGACCTCAGTTAAAATCCCCAGCTACAGTGATCATGGTAATTATGACTGCAATACTGAGACATTCATATTCAATAAAGCATCATCGCCCTGACTTGATGTTGAGAGCTTGCCGGAAAGATTTACACATTTTATTTCATTAATCTTTCCAAACAGTACTATCTGGTCAATATTGTGTAGATTAGCAAACTAAGGTATGGAAGAGATAATTTCTTCCCTAATCACTCAAATGTGGCAAAGCCTGCCCTCACCTACAGCTCTGGCTCTGGCTCCGAGCTGCCTGTTCTTCACTGCCAGAGGACCTCATCCACAAGGCACATGATGCAGAGGAAGCCAGCAAGCAAGAACCTTCCAACGGAAGGAAACCAGAGGCCCCAGGCCCTGGAGAATGAATCTGCATGTCTTAGTGCCTTTAGCTGAGATTCAGGGGGCCAAGTCTCTAAGCCAAGTCCTAAGAAATAGGCTCTTAGGCAAGAGGAGACTGGGTTCGGTAGGAAAGAAGCAACACCATAAGGTTGGTCTCGTGTGACCTGTTCCTAGACTAGGACCAAGGAGCAAGGAGTCTGCCTCACACTGAGAGGTGATTCTGTAGGGAGAGGGTGGACTGACATGGTAGGGTGGTAATCTGGCAGAGTCCAAGCAAAACAGAAGAAGCCATAGTCACTTAAAGACCCATTAATACATATATTTGATGAAAGATAATTGTGCTGAAAGGACAAAAAGGGCAATGACATTAAAGTTCTGTAATTATAGGAAGTAGATCCTTAGGGTCAAATAAAAACAAATGAGAGGCTGGGGTGATCTAAGGTGGATACTGGGAGGAAGGCTCAGTCCTACCTGTGTCTCCGTGTATATGGAAAAGGAGAGATTTTTCTATAAATTCTATAAATCTCTTCTGATTACATGAATCTCACATTGTACTTTCAGTGCTCATGAGTATGTTGATGTGTTAAATAAAGATGTTAGAAGAGATTCTACAGTTTTAAAACCCACTGTTCATTTCTTTCTTTAAATGCACTCACATTCACAGGCTATGTAGAGGTCCCTTCACACCTGGCCGTCTCTGGGACACGATGCACTGGGCTGGCTGACAGATGATGTGACTGGCTGTGTCAAAGGAGAACAATATTCCAGCAGGGGGTGGTAGTGCCTGCGGGTAGGACTGTGCTGGAGGCAGATGAGAATTTACACCCTGACAGATTAGCTTGGGCCAGACTGATCCTTAACCTTCTCTCGGAATGGAATCTGCTTACTGCTTTTTGCACTGGCGATGCCAAAGCAGGCAGAGTGGAACTGACTCACAAATAATCAAGTGCCTTTAAGAGCTCAGTTTCCAATTTAGAGCTAATCAGCAGCTTCACATTCAACACACACAGGAATCAGGAAAGAAAGTCTGCCACGGGGAGAAAATAGATGCAACTCTGAACATCTGTTGGATTACGCCCAGTCAGCACTCTTTCTTCTGGTGAAGGTTGGTATTTCTATTGGAGGAATCAGGCACATCCTTTCTCTCTTTCTCTCTCTCTCTCACTCACTCGCTCCGTGGGGGGGGGGGGCTGGTCAACAAGTACTCAGTGATCACATATCCTTCATTTCATTCCTGGGCAGAGACCAGGTGGATGACTCAGAATTCCAACTCTGATCTCTGGGGAGAGGAAGGCAAGTGGATTCCTGTAGGAAAATGAACAGGAAATTATTAACTACAAAGTACCCTGCATGTCAGCTACCCATACCTGCCACAGAGGACAGATAAAGTATGGAAGTGAACGAGGGGCTCAAGGCAAGGCTTGTGGCCTTCACTCATGAATAGGCAGATGCCACAGCCTCACTGTGAAGTGCTTTTTGAATGCACAGCTGGAGTTATGGCTCGCTGGGTGTCTGGAGAGGAACATTCCAGCAAGATCACGGGAGGAGGAAGAAGGGCTGTAGGGAGCCTGAGCCAGAACAGGGAAGAGGGGTGCTTCTGGGAGTGTGGGTCAGAGTCCCTGGGTGGGGCAAGGGCTTTTCCTGAGCAAACGGTAGCCAGCAGAGGGTGTGAGCAAATCACCCCTCCACCACAGCCTATGCACTGGAAAGAATGAAGGAAGACAGTGTCTTGTTGCTTTGTTCTTTCCACAAAGAGAAACTCAGATCAAAAAATGTTAACACTCCAGTATGAAATATGGAAGTTAAAAATGGGAACTTGAAATTGACTCTGTGTTTCATAAGCAGGATGCAGCATCCAGGGCAGGCTGAAAATATAGTTCTAATAGATAAAGTAAAACGCTATTCTCACTAATATCCACAAAAACTCACTTAAAAATAAAGCTGAAAAATCAAATAAAAAGCTCTTCAATACATAAATAACTGACATAAAAGTATAAAGTGTAGTAGATATATGACTACTGCACCTCATTAATAATTACAGAAATGCACATTTCTGCAAAATATAATCTGATCTCTGCAGAACCCGGTGGTGGTGCTGGAGCCGGGTCCAGAATGGAAGAGATGAAAACATTCGGGGCTGCAAAGGACAAAGGGGAGAGGTGCTCCCCGAGTGATCGGTATTGCTTGGTCAAAATGGTATGATTTCCTAACAGTAAAAAGCTCCATTCTCTGATCTCACAATTACACCTCCAGAAACAGATCTATGGAAAGATTTTCACAAACTCTAAGGAGATGGGTGCATAGGTGTGTGTATGTGTGTGTGTCCATATATATGCATCCATTGATATATATGGGAGAAACACACCTCTGTATGCATCTTGTTAATGGAGAGGAAATAGAAAAACTTCATGAATAGTTGTCACCAGAAGATGAGTGAAATGAGCCATGGGAAATCCACAGAATAGAATGCAAAGCAGCCTTCTGAATAGAGAGGTGTTTTTGCATGTCATAGTAGGAAATGTTGCCCAAAATACTGTAAACTTTTAAAAGCAAATCACAAAATAATATGTGAAGCCTTATTTGATGTCTTATTAAAATATCAATATATTTTCCATCCTTGCCACATCAATACCTGTGTACCTCAATGAACTCTATAAGAACACACACCAACCGCAAATAGTGCACATATGTAGGGATGATGTTATTGGGCTCTTTCTTTTCTGTTCCTTTTATCTTACTCATCTTCATACTAAGGGGCTCATAAGTTGTAATTACCAGAAATAATAGAACTTTTTAAGAAATGAGATGTTTAAAAAATTGTTACTCAGGGAGACTGAGGCAGGAGGGTCACAAGTTCATGCTTAGCCCAGGAAATTTAACAAAATAGCCACTGTCTCAAAAAGGTGTGGGAGTATGCAGGCTGGGCATGGAACTCCTGGGAAAGACCCCGGGTTCAGTTCCCAGTACCACAGTGTAAGGGCTGACTTCTTGCACATCTCCAGGAGAGAAAAATCAGACAAATAAACCAGATGCCCAGGACCCATGGAGGCAGAGCACAATGGCTGCAGTCTCTGAAAGAGGGCATGAGCTGGTTTGAGCCCCAGCCCACAGTGCATCAACCCCATTGTAGCTATGAGCATGAACCTGGGTAGAAGGTGCATGGCAGGAGGGTAGCATGGCCCACAGCTGTTAAGAGGCCACTTGGAACCCACAGCCAGACATTTCCCAGCAGCCAAGAAGCAGCATCTGCCCAGTCGGCCCAACCTGGGGCACTCCAGGGAAGAGACCTTTCACAGAGCTGTGGGCAGCAATAAGAGAAGACACTAGAGATAGAAAACTCACAAGGGTTGAAGGCAGGAAGTTTTCTTTAGGCCCTGAAGCTTAAAAAAGGCATTGGAAGTGGCCAGGGTCACCAATGGCAGTGCTAGAGTCTTGAGGGAGAGATACCTCGGGGGCTGTGATTGTGCAGAGGGACCCTCCTGTCCTCTTCTCCTGGGCCCGGTTGGTGCTAGCCATCAGGAAGTCCCAAGCAGGTCAGAAGACAAGGACTCCCCAGTGTGGATTAACTTCCAGCCTCAGAACACAGTGAGGAGCACAGGGAAGAGAACAAGTTGGATGGCAAATGAAGACCACTCATCCCACTGGCTGAGCCTCCATATGGAGCTCGGCTAAGCACCTTCTGCCATGCTGCCCAGCACACTTGGCCTAGGGTCCCCGGGGCTGTTCAGGTCTCTGAGCCTTGCCTTCCCCACCTGCACGTGGGGACCATTGCCAACTGCACTCGCCCTCCTTAATGGATGAGGACAGCCTTGTACCCCGCAAAGGGCCTTGTGCTCTAGGGAAGAAGATATTGCCCTCTAACCCCCAGGCTTCCCTGCATTCAACTCAGTCAGACTCGGAAATTAACAAGTCTCTCCCAGTGCTCATTTCACATTTCTGAGCCCTTAAATGTGGTTTAATGAGTTGATTTAACTTTAACTGAAATTCATTAAAATGTATTTGCTCTAAGTAAACATTTAAATGAATATTACACTAGCTAGGGGAGGAGGAGGCTTGTTTTATTATGCCGTTGTCTCTCTGGGAGCAATCTTGGTTTCCTTTACGTAGGATGACTCTTCCACTAACCACAGTATCTCAGGCCCTGGGGAAGCCATAGTGAAATCAGCCAGGCTACATGTAAACTCAGAACTTCTGGCACTGGGTTGTGGAATATTATTGCTGGAACTAGCTGCCTTCTAAGCTATGGCCCTCCTGCAGGCACACAGCTACACCTGTATTGAGATGATATGAAATCCTGGACAAGACGTGCATTTCCTGCACATGTCCCTGTACTTTTGTGCCCAACCAAGTAGCTAAGGGACTTCTGGCTCAGCATCCAAAAGGCAACATAGAAAGAAGAAATGCATATTAACAGAAAATCAGTCCCCCTCAGCTTCCGAGGTTCATAACAGAATTATGAAATTCAGTACAGAGCCAATATTTTCAGGACAAAAAATAATGTTTTTGAGAGTATAAGATTCTGGTTCTCTTGACTTTGAGTTTTAAGCTAATCCATAGTCAAGAAGAAATTGTGATTCATCAGACTCTCTCCTGTTCAACAGAATAAGATTTTGCATGCTTAGGGGTAGGTAAGAGTCTGAGAGGAAATCAAAGATGTGTGGCATCTTGAACTAATGGTGGCTGGATGATAATTTCTCCCAAATAGTCTGGGAATCTGAAAAGTGATCCCATGCCTCTGTGCCATGGAAGAGCCAATTAGAGATGGGTACATGTGGTCCCGTGCAGGGGCCAGGGGCTTTCCAGTCACAGAAGGAAAGAGCTACATAATTCTCCCTGTGGCTGTGATAATCTCATGCACACTGGTGAGAGCTTGGGAAAGAAGCTGGACTGCACCCTGGGACTGTGACCAATGCTCTGGGAGAGGACAGGTATCATATTAGGGGCCTAGAAAGGACACAGCCATGTAAGTGGCAGAAGGAGAGGAATCACCATGGCGGTGTCCACAGTTTACACTTCCATTTTAGGTGGTGGCTTCCCATGTCTCCACACGTTCACCCACACTTCTAACTTTCTTCTCTTTGGTAAATATTTGTCATACACATTCCATACATATTCCATTCTATGTATTGTCATACCTAGTAAATATATATCATACATGTGATACATCCATCACAGGGAACTTTTACCTGTACATAATATACCTTAATTCTTTTTTCCTATTTCCCTTCAGCCAATCCTTCTCTCCCCCTTTAAAAAAGTTTTGTTTCCATCTTTTACCTTTTACTCTTTTGTCTCTTTCCCCTTCCTTCCTTTCTCCCTCTCTCCTCCCTCATTCTCCTTCCCACAGCGTCCTACTTTTTCTACAGTAGCCATCTTAATGGGTATGTGGTAAAGAAGGTACAACCTAAGAAGGTACAGCCTAAGGTACAACTACATCACACAAAGATGGAGACAGAAATTTGGGGGATTTCTGGATTAACCAAAGATACAGAAAATCAGTTAAAAATAGTTAAAGAAAATAAGTTCGGGAAAATAGTTATACAACTTCAATCTCAGTGTCCTACAGAAGTAGGAAAACAAAGACTACTAAGAGTAGCAGAGAAGAAAAGCAATGTGAAATTTGATTGTTCATCCTCCCAAATTACAGAAAGGATCTTGTCAGGGATGAATTGGGTGAAAAGATAATATTACACATGAAAGAATTACATAATACTTTACCTTATAAAACTATCAATCTAAATAAACTTTAGAAACAATTGAATCCAGTATTTGCCCAAGCTGAAATACACATAATGGGAGAAGATGTGGCTTGGTTAGTAATGTCTATGCTCCATTAAATGCTTAAAATCACATTATGCTTTCTTATTTTAGGGTTCTTATTTGCAAACCAAAATAATTTAGGTTCATTTAAAATGTATCTCATCTTATTTCAGAAAATGGCCCAAACAAAAGTGAAAACATATTGAAATAGCATAGGCATATAATAAAATTAAGAATAATCAAGAAAATGTTTAAGTTTTTGAAACTGAAATGTACTCAATTGCTTTTATTTTACTAAATATTCATTTATATGAGTGTTTTACAAGCAAGCAGGAAAATAAAGTGTTTCTTAATCTGCATGTAAACATAGAAAGAAGATCCAGTCCAGTTACCACATAGAAGGGCACAAAAGACTGCTACCTTCTCCTGTCAATAAGAATAAGATGAAAACTTATAAAAATTCATAATTTTCCCTGAGACCAACAGAGAACTTCTAAAGCTAAGTCATAAGACAACTCGGTAGACTACCTTACAAAATAACAGGCCTACTGCCATGGTGGTGATGTGTAGAAAACTCATGCCTGGTGGGAAGCTGCCCTGATATTTAGTGTCTGCAAAAGTCCACGGAGCCCACTGACCCTCCATGGCCAGTTTCAAGCCACCTTCAAGTGCTCAGTGTGCACAGAGTTGGGAAGAAATTTGCAAAATCTGTTCTTGAGAGCAAATAGGACATGACAATAGCACACTTCTCTACAGGAGGAGGCAGATAAAATGTCAGCTATCATTTATATGGATTCTGGTGAGAAATATTAGATTCTTCTGTAAGAGCGGGAAACTCCAGATGCAAGAGGGTTTGTTGTTGCAATAAGCTCTGCTGCATGGGCTTCACTAGCTGCTCATGAAAAAGGCTGGCACGGGGCACAGGACCGTTGTGAGCTTGCTGTGCTTCAGGCCTCAGAAAGGGACTGTATTCCACTGTGAGATGTGACTGAGTTCCTGGTCCCCACCTGGAACCTTCTCCCACAGCAAACAGAGGTCTCACTTGGGGGAAGAGGAACATCAAATCTTGTCACTGGTGCTGCTCATGGGAGATCCATTTCTTCTAGGTCAGGTAGAAGCCAACTCGCCTGCCTCTGGGAAAATAGCAAACTAACCCCAGCATCTACGGTTATATTATGTAGACTACCTCATCCTGCCTCGAGATAAGTAAGACGTGTAACGAAAATATCAGCCAAGATCCTCATGGCAGCAGCGGAGGCCATGGGGCAAACAATGGCATTCTAGAAAATTAAGCCAACGTGCTCAATGACTAGATAAAGGAACAAAGAGCTTGAAGTGCCCGCACTATCAACATTTACCCCAGAAGAAAGAGGAAAACTAAATACCTTACATCTATTAATAAACTTGAATTAGTAGGGGAAAGGAATTTTGGAAGAATTCCAGTTTGGATGACTTTGCTGGAGAATTCTACCCAGTACTTACTGGATGATATCAACTAGACACAACTCCATCTGGAAAGTTCAGCCATGAACAACCCATGGCTTATTTTGCTGTGAAATGATGAAATTAAACAACAACACACAGGACATTGTACAGGCCAGTATATCTCATTAACATGACTCCAAGAATAATTAAAACAACATGGACAATTTGAGAATAGCAGTATTTAAAAATAATAGTCTACTTTGATCAAGTGCAAATTATTTTATGAATGTAAGAATGATTTCATAATAAAAAATAAAATAATGTATCTATAAAGTTATATCTCTATATCTCTGAATTCGAAACCCTGGATTCAACTAACTGCAGATGGAAGGTACGTTTTTAATTCCTATGGAATTGAGCACACACAGAATTTTCCCTTATCATTCTTCCTAAAACATATAGTATGACACCTGTGTATTTATCATTCATATTGCATTAGGTATTATAAGTGATATAGAGATTATTTCACATATACAATAAAATACTATAGGTTATATACAAATATTTTTGATATTTGCACAATTTACTTGAGCATATGCAAATTTCAGGCTTTGCTAGGGTCTAGGATCCAATCTCCCATATATCCTGAGTTATATATGTATATGGAGGACATGGAAAAGCACATTTATATACATATATATGTATGAGAAGAAAACAAACAAAACGTATTCATCTTAATAGATGCAGAAAAAGGATTTGACAAGCATCCAGATCCACCACGATAGAATGCTCAAGAAACAAAGAATGGGAAGTAACTTCTTCAGTGTGATTACAGTGGAGGGGGATCAGAAGGAGGGGAGGAGAAAAGAGTGTGGTGAGGTAAAAGGCTGAGAACGGTTAAAACATGCTAGATCCATACACAGCAAACCCAGGAAATGAAAGTAACTATGATGTACTATATTGCAAACATGCACTAATAAAATACTGAATTACAAATAAATTTCTTCCTGATATACACAACCAACAAGCTCATTGCTAAAACCTTTTTTTCCCCCAAAGATATTGCAGGAAAAGTCAAAAGTACCCAATGTCACCAGTTTTAGGAAATATTCTAATGTAATCTGTGCATTAAAGCAGGAAAAAATATTGAAGCTGTGTGGATTGTTAAGAAATAATTAAAATTGTATTTTTTCATAGATACATGATTGTTTACACAGCTTTCTAAAGAACTTTCAAAACTGCCCTTATAACTAGTAATTACACTTAGTAAGTTCACAGGATATAAGTTCAATATACAAACATAATTTGCAGTTAGTTATCTGGTATTAATTTGGTAATACATAAAATGCCAAAAAACATATGAACTATGCAGGTGTAAATGTAATAAAATTTATGCAACCGTAACATGGACAATTAAAAACTGGAAAGTATTAATCAGAAAAATCAAAGATCTACAAAAAGGTAATTTACTGTACTCATGATATCATAATGATGAACTCAAAGATTCCATATTCTTAGAATACCATTTCCTCTATATTGGTTTAATAAAGCCAGAGATATAGCAAATAAAAATAATATGAAGGTATTACTTTAAATTAACAAGTTAGTGCTAGTATTTACCTAAAAATGCAAAAGGCCTAGAGTCACCAACATGGTTTTAATGTAGAACAATGTTGTATTCTCACAACCTTATTTCAAGACTTCCTGTGCTGTTCTATTAAGACAGTATGATATTGGGAGAGAATAGAAATACAGCTCAACGTGATAGAATGCGGTTCATAAGCAACACATGCATTTGTGGCCACTGATTTTTAATAAAGTTGCCAGTGTAATTCAGCTGGGAAACTATAGCTTTTTAACAAATAATACTGGAGTGTTTTCACATACACATAGGAAAAGGAAAGAATAACCAGAATCTTCACCTGCACTATATTAAAAATCAATTTTAAAAGGATTATAGCCCTAAATATGTTACTGATGAGCACATAACTTCTGGAGAATACATTGAAGAAAATATTCACAACCTTGGATTACACAAAGCTTTCTGTTGTAAATTCAAAAAATATCTAAGGCCACAGAGAGCTGCCTGCGATCTCATCGCCACCTCACTCTTCCATGGGCACATCAGGGGGAAGTTCAGCAAAAGGAGCTTAGGGACTCCAGATGTTCAGAAATGTCCCCAAGTAAAGTTGACCCTAACACTTGGAGTTTGTGAAGTACTGACCTCGTAATTAACCAGTATCCACATGTAAAGAACTCATATGACCCAGTAACGATTATAAAAGCACGATAAATAATGTGAAAATACTTGAGTGTAAAGGAGACGTGGGTGGAAAGACACATGACAAAGAGCGCAGTGACATTACTCATTACAGAAACACAAAGGATGTGATTCCTCATGTAGCTGCCAGAATGGATCCAGACAAACAACAGCAGCAAACCCTCAACAGCAAGCCCTGAAGAAGACGCACACAGTGCAACTTTCTTCTCTTCCTGACAGGTTTACAAGGTGTTATGCCCTCTGGAAAACCATTGGAATTTCTCATAATGTCAAGCAGGCACCTGGCATGCTGTCCAGAGTTCCTACCAGAGATTTTCTACACGGTGGAAATTTCTCTTCAAGTGCGTCCCAGTCACAGCAATCCTCCTCCTTCCACTCCTTCATGGTTTCGCATGGGCCTCATTGAGGGACTTGACTTTCTTGCTAGGAAGCCACATAATTTCTGTTAAGCCACATACAAGTGGTAAAGAAGGCAAGAAAGGGCCATGAAGATGATAACAAGAGAACGCACCTCATATCTACAGCCGAGCTTGGCCTGGGCTCCATCTCTTAATCTTGTGCGGCTCCGGAAACCCAGGCCCTTATCTCATTATACACTCAAGACTTACTTCATCTGTTTCAATGTCTGGTGTGCACTGAGGGGATAAAAGCAATCTATCATCTTTTTTGAAAGAAAAAGTCATTTAGGGAAATCTATATTTTGACATTTAACCATGCTGTGAGCATTGCCAGTTCTGGAGAAAAATCAAATTATGACAGCACAAGCATCCTTAAAGGGGTGCCCTCCTCATTAAATCCCCAATAGCTGAGCAGAAGCATTCTGCCTCTGTTTCATATAGGAGCAGACCACTTATGTAACTTTTTAATAATAGGATGGCTATTAGAAGGTGACAATGTGTATGTCCAAGGGAGAAGGTCTCCAGGCGATCCTCACTTATTTATGGCTGGAATAATATTGTGAGATATTAACCTTTATCCACCTCCTCACATTCAGACAGAGAGCGGGCTCTCTGCTTCTTGCCTCAGGAGAGAGACGAGCGAAAATGGAACATAGAACTACCCTGCATGTCCTGGTTGCCGTTTTCTAAAAGAGTCGCTGAGCAGGGACAGTCTTATTAGCTCACTTTAACAGAGCTGTCCTTCCAGTTGTTATTCTAGGTTTCCCATGTCTGTTAACTCAGTCCTACAGCTGTCCTGTTAGAGAACTACTTTCAGCACTCTCGTTTCCCAGGAGAGGAAACTGAGGTGTGGGGTTGGTAAATAAGCTGTCTGGGTTCGCACAGCTATTGTGAGAGCCTGTATTTTGACCTGGGCAGTCTTCATCCAAATTCCATGCATTTAAGTCTCAGACTGTATGGCTTCCTCAGCTTTACTGCCTCCCTGTACTACACTGTGTTTCTAAAAACCTTAGGTCATCTTATTAAAGACTACAGGCCACAGTGCGCCTGCGAATGTTTAAGACCTTTCGAGGACAGACATGAGGGGAAAGCGAGCACTCACCCTGAAGGCTGGTTTCCTCTTGGATGCTGGGGCCGGAGATAGAAATGGATGGATCTCAAAGTGGAGGTAAAGATGCAAGAAGCCCAAGTAGAATCCCCGACCCTGCCTAGAGCTCTGCCTGGGCCTTTGGCTTCACAGTCCCCATAAAGCTGTGTGAGCTTTTCCTCTACTCTCACGTTACGGATGCCTCATAGAGGAAGCCAGCTGAACTATAGGATTGAACCAGACCCTAGCTCCTGTACAACTTGGTGTGTACATCCACTTTTGTCCCCAAAGTAAGGCCCTCCCAATAGTCTGAGGAAATGTGCAGCTTCCAGGGAAAAGCCTGAAGAGCACCTCTGAGAGAGACCTCACCCCCTGCAATGCCTGGCTACTGCCATCTATACATTCACTCCCCACTTCTTGGTTTCCCATCCTAGGTTGGCCTGGCATAGCCAGAATAGAATAGCAGTGGTGAACCCATGACACATATGCCATGAGGAGCCCTCTGTATCGGTGCTTTGGCCAAGTTGCCGTGTTTTCTCTAAACGAAAACCTCAGTATTTGGGTTTACTCTCAGTGTCGGCACTTTGCAATAAATTGGTGGGTGCTCAGTTGCCGTTGGGCACTCGGTCTCTGAAAGGGTCTTCATGAAGTAGACCTTCTCCCGTGTGTTTTGGGTATTAGGAATTATCTGCATAAACCTACACCACAAAATTCACTTACTCACATAAGGGCAGCTGCAGTTGACTACTGCAGCTAATTAAATCCAAGCAGTTCCTTAGCTATGAGTTTCCTCTTTAATGAAGAGAATGTGCAGAAGTAAATATTAACAGATTGCATTACTTATAACCAAGTAATGATTCAGTCACAGTGGTTCATCCCTCAAGGCCCATCACTAGAGAGGCAGAGGCAGGAAGATCACATAACCTTAGGGGTTCAAGTCTCACTTGGGCAATTAGTGAGCAATCATCTCCAAAGATAGGTCTGGCCCTGTACTTCAGTGGCAGAATCACTTGTGCGTGTGGCAGCAAATTGCATCTCCAGCTACACACACACACGAGTAATGAGCTCATCACACAGGTCACAGGGTCATTTTTTGAAGACAGTGAGCTGCCCATTGTAATGACCGCTATTGCCCCAAGGTGATCTAGAGGTGGTGAAGCTTTACCACTCTCACAGGTGCACCCTGGCCCTATGTGTGTGCCACTGGTCCGATGCTCTCCACTCCAATTTCACCAATGCCCTACAAGGGCACTTGGTAAAGCAAGAATCCCCATCCTCACAGAGAACAGATTTACATACTTACAAATTCATCAGCAGCCGTACATAACTTTTAACACACACACACACACACACACACACACACACACAAAGGTATTTTTCAAGCTTCTGTCAAGTTGAGCCCCTTTTCATAATAGCTTTCTCAAACTAAGCGCTGCTCAAATTATTTCAGCAATGAGTTTCCAAGGGGCTGACAAGAAAAGAGCCCCAGCTTCCAGGTACGTAACCTGCCATGCTATCTATCTCCTTTTAAATTCAAATATTCAAACTGCAGCAGTGCATATAGAAACTTTCTGAAGATGTCGACTCGTCACCACCCCTGCTGACCTGACAGCCCCCTCCTCAGTGCCCCAACTCCGTGCTGTGTGTGGCTGGGAGGAGCAAAATTCCGTACCACCTCATCAACTGCTATTCATGGCCAAGACTTCCTGTAATGTGATTTTTTTCTGAATGTATGCCTGTCATTGTGACTAGATTATCTAGCTGTTAAATGTGTTTTCCCGATCGTGCCAGCCCTGCAAAGTGGCTGGAGCTTGGCAAGCAGACGAGCGCCTTGAGCACATCTGGAGCAGCGGTCTTCATCCCACCGCAGGAGAGCCCACCCCTGGAGCAGCTCCTGGCCTCCCCCAGCCAGGAGGCGAGGCACTCATGGAAATACACATTCAGAGCTGAAGTCCCCTCGCTTAGTTACAAGTGCTGCTGTAACTTCTTATTTGGAACTCAAGGGATCAGAAAGAAGGCCTGGGAGACACATAGCGTGCATCCTGTTTGTTCTTGACAAGTGGAATTAGGGAGATGTGAAGAAAGACCTAAAAGCAGGGAAAGTCTCACAATCAAGAGAGTCCAAGTGATGGCGGTTTTTTGTTTGGGGTTTTTATTTTTGTTTGTTTGACCTTTTCTCTTTTTCTTAAATTTTTGGGATGAACGTGTTTTACTTCTACGATTCATAGACAAGCAAACAGAAAACTCCATCTGCATTATTTAGGATGTTACAGCAATAATCTTCTGCAGCCACATTGTCACCATGAGGATGATACACAGAATGTGACAACACACAAAGCAGGAAACACGCAGATAACAACACAAGGCTACCACCCTCCAGACTCACTGGGAGGCAGACAACTCTTGGCCCATGGTTTAGCACTGCTGCTGTGGCTTTTCTGTTGTTATCGCTGAAAACTCACCTTCAGATACCTGGCTCTCGCGTGGAGCGGAAGTGGCAGAGCAGGATCTGGCTTTGGTTTTGTCAGGGAGGGAAAGTATTCAGCAAACACCTCTGCTTCTCTCTGCTTCTCATCTGACCATGCCAGCCGCAAGCAAAGCTAGGAAAATAAGAGCCCTGTGAAGGCTGCCCAGAGGGCAGTGACAGATGTCAGTTTGTACCTGCCTGCCACCGCCCACCCTGGATCAGACTGGGACATCTGAATTTTCCAACAAGTACCAAGCGAGCAAATGCCCATGCAGATGGCTGGACAGCTGACCATGTGGAACCAAGCAAGGGTCCTCTGTGCCAGGACCCAGACACAGGTGCTTTGCAGAAAGAGAAGGCTTTGCTGCCCACAGGCTGATCTGTTATGAGGGGGGAATCTACACGCAGGGAGAGGGGAAGAGCTGCCTGCAGGCGCAGTGGCAAGGTGACCTCTAAAAGTTCCTCTCTGCAGTGGTAGACAGCACTGTGCCCCTCAATCACCTGTGTCTTCATGGAGGGCGGAGTCATGTTCAGCGCTGAGAATCTTGAGCTTGTGACACCCAGAGGTCATGGATGGGGTGAATGGGCCTCATCCCTGCATGTTCACCCTTGCAAAGCCCACTCCAAGCCATCCTTGAGGAGGCCCTGGGGCTTTTCCTAAAGAAAACGCCACCTATGCTTTGTGATGTGAGGAATTTATGCCTGGCTGTGTTCCCTCCAGGCTTGGCAGGTGTCAGTGATAGCCACACTGCTGCCCTCTCTTCGTCCAACAGGAACCTGGTTTTCTGAACTTTAACCACTGGTCAGCCTGGGCACTGCATGAGGGTAGCAGGGTCCCCCTTCAGGGTACAGGCAGGTGGGCAGGTGGGCTCAAAGCCTGGGTCCCTGGGCTGCATTCTCTGCTGTGTTCCTGACAAGTTCATCTCTCTCTTCTTTTGCCAAGAGCAGGATCACGGCTTCTGCTAAACTCCTTGTGCCCCACTGACCACCCACACCCACACACTGCCATCTGCCACCCTCTGGCTGGTAAAGGTATGAGACACCAAGGCAGTCCCTGGCTGTCACACCACAGACTGCAGAGTGGACTTGCTTACGCCTGACTCATGTGACAGGCCCCACACCTGGATCGCACTGGGAAATCTGCCTCTGTACACCACATAGGCAAGCAAGGTTCCCAGGGCTCTCAGTGCTCAGAACCCCTCACAGGGTCTGCTGGCCACACAGACGAGAGGCAAAGAGCACACACTGTCTATGTTTGTGTACAAAGAGCAGACACACATCACTTACCTACCTGTCCAGCACAGAGAATGGTGGTGAGATAAGATCATGGCCCCTGGGGTGCTATAACCACCTGAGTTTGCTTAAGTCTACCTGAGATGTTTATGCCCTGAAGAGACCATCCAGCCACTATTTCTCCTGACACAACTTGTTGTGTTGCAACACAAGAGCACATATGCGTGCAGGGATATGTTTATGCATAGGAGTACATGTAATACACAAGTGTATGTCTGCATGCAAGGGCGTGTTTATGTAACAGGTATACAGTGGTACCTTGGCTTTTGTTTTGTACCTTGGCTTTTGTTTGTGAACAGTTTGGTTCACAAACAGAAGTGTGTTGCAAAATTTTGATTTTGTTTTTGTTTGTGAATTCTGCATCAGGTGGTAAACATGACCATGGCCATCCTTTCCAGAATCAGTTGGAACATGCTTGTGAATGAAGGTACCACCATACGTGTGTTTGTGAGTGTGTTTATGAGTATTTGTGTCTAGGTATACACACATATATATATAATACAAGTCTCCACAGAAACACCGTCTAGCTTCTGACATCCTGTCAAGGCTCCTAGCAGACCCATTCACTAGCACTGGCTGCCAGGAGAGGAGGGAACATCATTGTCACTTCTGGGGCCCCAGGCTGGTGGTCCTTCCAGGATGAGCCCGCATACCATCTCCCATGACTGGTAGGCTGCTGGTGTGCACACCCACCCACTTTGTCAGAAATCACTGTCTTCCACAGGGGTCTTGCTGTGAGCTTTTGATCCTGATGTGGCTTTTGCTTTCTTCAGGAAAGAGGAGTTCTTCTCCCAATAGGGCATGAGAGCCAACCCCAGGGGTGCTGAGAAGTCTCCTCCCCCACACTGAAGTTTTCACCAAGAAGTGCACCTTTCTGAGCACTGCAGGAGAAACAGCCTCTACAACATAACACTGCCCTTGCTGGGCTTCTCTTTGAAAGAGAGAAGACACCATGTCTCATCAATATGGTATTTATAGTAATCATTTGTGCTGAAGTCTATTTTACATAAAATGAAATGCTCAGATTTTTTTATATAGTTTACTGTGCTTTAGGAAGTGTTTACAACAACAAGACTATCACCAAGATAGAGATGCCAATGTTTCTCTGCTTACAGAAAGCCATGGGTCCATTTGATCAGGTACCCTCAACTGCAGGCAGCTATTTATTACTCTCTATCATAAACACTAGGTTCAGTGGAATATAATATGATTCTGAAATCATATTCCATGTGTTCTTTTTTCAACCTGACTTTTGAGTCATTCAGTTATGTGCCTTGGTGTTTCATTCATATTACCATGTGTGTCAATAATATATTTTTCAGTGCTGGGTAGTAGTTTTGGTGTACAGCAGTTCCGTGTTATATGTTTGCATCTACATATCTATATTTAGACTGGTTGCAATAATTGGGTATCATAAATAAATTGCTGTAAACATCTGTGTACTTATACATTTGTAGAAATAAATTTTCTTTCTTTTTTGTTTTGGCAATTACCTAGAAGGAAAGAAATCCAGATCAGAAGGTAACTCCGCATAACTTTCTAATATACAGAAAAATAGTTTCCAAAATGCTTGTGCCATTTATAAAGTTCCCCCTTTGGTGTATCAGAATTGTACTTGTTCACACTCAGTATTCTTGGTCATACTGTATTTTAAACATGAGCCATTCCAGAGGGTGTTCAATGGCATCACCTGGTAGTTTCAATTTATCTTTCTGTACTAAGGAGGGGGTGAGCATTTTTCAAGTACTTATTAACCATACACATAAATTATTTTATGAAATCTCAGTTGTTGGTTATTCATTTATTGGTGCATCTATATTCTTATTGAAGTATTAAAGGCCTTTCTGCATTCTAGGTATAAATGTTGTATATAATATGCCCCATTTGTGAAATTTATTTTTAATGATAAATTTTGATGAGCACATTTTGACGAATTTTGGAGAATAAATTTGAATCTTAATTTTAATGATGTCTAATTTATCATTGTTTCATCAACTAAACTTAAGAAATCTTTGCCTCCTGCACATATCACAACTTTGGCAAAAAGCATTTCCAACATAAATGGAGTCAATCATTCATCTTACCGTCAACTGTTCATGCAGTGTTTGTGTCTTCAGGTGCCAACCTCCCTGTTAACTTAAATATAGCTACAGTATTGCATTTGCAGTCACTTAGGGATGGAGAACTTGGTTTTCAGCCAATATCGGTTCAAAGAATAATTGCAAAGAGCCACATATGAAGAGCTTTATGCCTATCTGGAATAATGTGGAGCTGGAGATTTGAATGGAGGAAGAAAACAAGACTCCTGCAGCAGAACTGGAAATAGCATCCTGGAGCTGTATTTGCAACTGAAGGGATTTCCTTGGTCCTAGAAGGTGTATGGTTGCCCGTGACTTCGTAAATAAAGGCCACTCTGGTTACTGTGCCCAGCCTGCAAGACAGATAAGAAGTGCTGGTGACCTGTCCCTGGTCAGCTTTCTAATCCCATGGACACTTTTCCCTGTCCAGCAGGGCTCTGGGTGAGCTGGCCCTTGAATCTTCCCATCAAGCCCGAGCCTCACTGTGGACACACTGCTGGATTTGTGATGCAGATGCACATTAAAACTGAACCTGTGTTTGTGCTACATCTACAACACTGCATTTTCTGTGCACTTAGTTCATCCAAACGAGGACAAACTCTCAACACGGTGGGTGATACCATTAATCAGAGCACAGACGTAGAGACCAAGAGCCTGGCAGTTACTATATTTCATGAGGTCCCACACCAGTGGAGGAGCAGAATTCAGACTTAAGTGTCTTTAACCTCTCTGAAACTTTGGCTCTATATAGGTATCTACTTTTCTTTTGGGATATTGCCTTCAGGGCTAAAAGCCAGGGCAGATCAGTTCAACTACAGGGTTTAATATGAGGTTGGAAAGGGTGAATTGGGGTTTCAGTCCTTTGACTAGCATCCTGGTGGCATTTTTCTATGAGTTTCTGTAAGTTTTTCTTAAGTGTCCTGGAGTAATTTTTCTACCTTTCCAAACCCCAATGTTCTTGCACATGCAATGGACCTTTCAATAGTGCAGCTTCCAGGGCTCGGTGAGAGTCAGGAACAAACCCTAGCACAGTCAATGGGGGAGTAGGAATCACCTCCTGGAAACTCACTCCTGGGGAGGGAAGGCAGTTCACAGTCCTGTCCCAGGGCTGACCCACAGCTGCTTCCTGCTGAGTTTCCTTGGGGACTGTGGATTCCAAGCCTCTGCTCAGCCACCTCTGTCTGGGTTTTCTGGAAACTAACCGACCACCAATAAGAGGCGTGTGTGATTGCTACAGAGTGTGCTCTGACATGCAAGGATAACTGGCAGAAACATGGATTCACCTCTTTGAGTTACTTACCTGGCTCTCCTCGCCCCTTCCCTGTCTAAACCCTTTGAATTTCCTTAGGTTTTCTTCAGCAGTGAAGAGTATTTTTGCAAACCGTATTTATCTTGCCTTATTGTAAAAGCTCCCTTCATAGTTGGAAGGTTCGTGTAGGAGGGGAGAGGCTGAGGTCCTTCAGTGGAGGGAGAGTCCTGGAGACCACAGGGAGCCAGGTAAGTGGGAGTGAGGTCCTCAGGCAGCACAGTGGCATTTCTGATTGGGGAAACTAGGGAGAGGGAAATGGGGTGACCCCACTGGCCATGTCCTTGCCCAGAGCACCTGTCTGTCTGGAGCCAGGCAGGAGAGTGCCTGCTGTGCTCGGCCACTCGACACGCAAGTGGCTGTGCATAGACATTCACCACCTGGGGCCAAGCATGGAAGGCAGATGAGGCCCAGGGTCAGGATTAGAAAACCCTCTCCTGGACTATGTCTTAAAACATGGCCTCTGCCTGAGTTAAATGTGATCTCTTTAATTTAATATTTTACATATAAACTTATTCCACACCCAGGTAGGAGACAGAGGTGTTACTGATTGGAATCATCTCAGAAACCCAACAAAGGTAAAGAGATATCTGCTGGCCACATCATAAAAGTCTCCACATTATGAATCAGGGGCCTGAGTCCCATTCTTCTCTGTCCCCCTCAAAATTTTATTCATAGAGTAAAATCACCTTCATGGTTTGTTATTGTTAACAGTGTGGACTGGGTGGGAACCCTAGAAGAGGCCTGACACATGTTCTGGGGCACAGGACACTGGGAGCCTGGCCTTCGCCACATCTTGCTTACTCATAAAAGGACAGTCTCTGTCCAATTAGAAAAGTGCATAGAAGGAGAAAAGTGGGTGAAGCGAGATAATTGCATATTTGTTTCTACTGCAATTGTACTTATATATGTGAGCATTTATCTATGCGTATTTATATCCATATATTTTTCTTTCTTCAAATATAGACAGAGGAAGAGAGAAAGAAAGAGAAAGAGAGAGTTCTAATAGGCACATTAAACCCCAAAAGCAGTCAAAACCACAGCAGCACGACCATGACTCATTGATCAAATCAGGACTGCAATTGTGGCTTCAGTTAAAAATAGAGCTCCATTGAGAAACGCCGTATTGTGCATTCCAATCCATTCTACCAAGTGTTTCTCTCTTCCATCAAGTAATAGATCATACAGTGGGGGAAATGTCACTTTTTAAAATAGCAAACTCTTCCTCTACTCTCCTCACCCTTCACCCTGTCAGGTCTTATTTCAGAAGACAGACAGCAGAGAGTCTATGCCTTACAGACATCACTCCTTCCCGGAGACGTCCCCAGTCTCTGGGAGCAATTGGAGGCAACACTGGGTTATCTTCAGGCGCCAAGGCACCGTCAGACCCACCTGGGTGCACAGAGAGCACTTTGGTGCCAAAATGAATTGGACGCCTGGGACGCCAACCAGAGCATGAGAGCCAGTATGACAGTGACAGGTGGCACCTCCAGGTCTCACAAGCAGGGTAATGGCACGCAGGGGGGCTGAGCTGAGAACTAAAGGAAGGAACCAAAACGCTGTCACCTCCCACAGTGATGGGCCTGACTCAGAGCTTTTAATTCCGGAAGTGCTGCGTCCTGTAGCTCCTGTTCCATGCAGCACAGACTCTATTTTGTGCTGGGCAATAGGAAAACTCAGAAGGGTGTGGATTCCTCCGCTCTTCCTGCCTGCAGATCATCCCAGCTTTGTGAAGTTCTGACAAATGGACTTTGAAGAGGCCTCCTTCCTTTACTGTGCCAGCACACACAAGTGTATGACAGGGGTTTACTAGAATTTGATCTTCTCAAATACACACATGCCACCCTGGTCTGGTCCTTCCAGGTCTTCCTGAGCTATCAGCCCTATTACCATGGTGTGAATGCATCTACCAAACTTTGGTTGTAAATTTCCCTATGGTCTTACATTACTGTGAGAATTGAAACAATCCTTGTGTGCATTTACCGTCATTTGTTTACACCAAGTAACAAAAATAGTTCATTTTAAAAATTATCTAGGTAACTAAGTAGATGACCCACACCAGCTCCCCAAGCCAGCAGTGAATACAAATTGATCTACTGTGCTTTTCAGCCTCAGGCACAAATTTAAAGCTGAAGGCTTCTCTGAGCTCTGAGACCTGCAGGTTCCCAGGGATGCATGCTTAGTCTGTGCAGAATTAGCTGCTGAGTTATGCAAACTGCTCCTCATGTGTGTCTACAAATTTCTTGTCACACTCACTAGCCATTTCTCTGTAATGCAGCTTCTCATCTGAAAGTAATAAGCAAGCACCTATGAAAAGCAGTGGTGTACGTTTTATGTAGGAATTAGATATCCTGGGGATTGTGTGGGAATAATTATGGTAAGAGAATAAAGAGAGGATTGGACAGAGAGAGATTGACAGGCAACATGGACAGCAAGCCCCAGGAGAGCAGGGAAGCAGAGGCAGCCCTTCCCTTCTCAGCAGTCCTTGGCTCAGGCCAGAGGGCTGCATTAAATTGGATCGGCTGCCATGAGCCCTGCAACAATGCTCAGGGCAGGAGAATGAGCATCTCAGTCTTGCAGGAGGACCTGGGCAGCGGTCACGGGGCCCAGCACAGTACAAGGGATAAGAACGTTCTAAACTTCCTGTTTATTTCTGCTTCTTGATTCTTAACAGCTCACCCACATGGTCTGAGCAAAGTCCTTTTAGTTACAATTCTCATGACCAATTAACCTGCTAATAGATGCAAAGTGTTTAGATCATCGTCTAATAAATACCACTGCACAATATTCACTAGATGTTGTTAATATAGTTTACATCATCTGTGTTTTCACTTAAGAACTAGTTCCTGGACATTATGTACCTACAAAGCCCTGTGTGTTAGGAGCATAGGACACTACAAATTCAGGTTAAGGGCTGACTAGTTCCCATTTCATCACCCATGGAAGCCGAGGTGGTTTAGGGAAAGATAGGGGACATCCCCTGCACCAGTTCTGCTGAGCTCAGACACAAAGCCCAGGCATCCACAGCAGTTCTTAGTATCTTCATCTATGGGGCTGCAGGACAATTAGTTCATTCTGGTTTCTGTTACTTGGTTGGTGGTTTTGGTTTTTCCTATTTATATTCGGAGACAAAGTAATCACAAGTGTAGTTCCCCTGTGAGCAAACAGGGATTGGCTACAGCATGTAGCCACCAGGTGGCGATCAATGACTCAGTCACATATCTTGAATGACTGGGCAGAAATCCTATTATTTCCGACACTAATAGTAATCAATAATGATAAGCATATTATACTTAGGCTTTTATTAGAGATTATTTATGCACAATACCTCATTTAATTCCAAAAGTTTCTGTTAGTCTTTAAAAAAGATAAATACACAATGACCATATAAGCTAGCCTTTATACTTCTGGATATTTACCTTAGAGGAATGAAGAAAAACATCTGTTCAAACAAAAATACACATGCACACACACACACACATGCTAATAAAAACTAGTCACAGTAACCAAGCACTACAATGCAACCCAGATTTCCTTCAAGAGGTGTGTAGCTGAGCCCACCATGATTGTCCCAGCCAGTGGAACTCTGCTCAGCTGTAATAAAGTGTATTCACTGCCAATCTCAGAGAGTTCCATGTGGTATAATTTCACTCGTGTGACATTTTGGAAATGAAAAAAAATTGTACAGAACAGATTAGTGCTTTCTGGGAGTTAAAGAGTGATTAGCAAACCCAGTTGTATATTAGAATGAGCTTTTCGAAAATATGAAATCCCTGGCTGTCCTCTTTAAGTGGAGAGAGTAGGCAAGGGGTATGACTTGAAGCACCACCTCCACTGAAGAGTCAGCTGCACTAGTCCAGAGCAGACTGTGGGGATCTGAGCTTTATTTATGGGGTATAAATGCTTTGATCTCTGCTAACCTGCACTGGTGCTATGTCTGTAACTTTCTGTCCCCAAGACAGAATACTGGAGACAATTGGTGGGGGAAAAAAAAAAACAGTTGGTGGGGAGGAAAATGTCCTGTTGGCTTCAGTCTCACAGGGTTCAGTCCATGGTCACTTGCCTCCTGGCATCTGGGTCAGTAGCCAGGCAATGCATCCTCATGGGCATGTGTGGTGGGAAAAACTGCTCCCTCATTTTGGCCAGTAAGCAGAGAGACAGGAAGTGACCAGGACCCTCACATTCCTTCTAGGGCACATCCCAGTGACCTAACTTCCTTCCACCAGACCCCACCCCTTAAGGTGCCACTGCCACTGAAGAGCAGGGCTGCCTAGGATGGGACCTTAACATCAACCTCTGGGGAACATCAAGACACCAAGTGAAGCATGTTTTACAATCGCTGGGGACAGTGTCACATCTTATACTAATGTTTATAGCTACAGATATTTGGGGGGATCTATTAAATTGATGTTTCAGAATATATTGAAAGAAAAACATACTAGCAAAGTGCTTTTGATGACATTTACATGCAGCACTGTCACAGGTAGAGTAACACTGAAAAGATCCAGTCATCTCACATTTGAAAAATCCATTGTTTAGTTTAATGAATTTGATAAAGTTAGTGAAAAAATAGTCAAACACAGAAAACTGTTTTCTAAAAGGCTTAGAAAGAACAATGGTGGATTGTCATTTTTTACAGTATCTTAGGCAGTAAAAATCTTTTAGTTAGAAGAGAACAGTATAAATGTCAGTGACACAACTACACTGGACCTGATAGGCAGGTAAGATGGGTAGAGAATTCAATGATGAAAGAGCAGCAGATAGATTCCTGGTTCCAAGCAGGAGTGAGAGCCTGGGCCATGCAGACCAGGATCAGATCACACTCGGCCACTGAATGACTTCAATCTAGAGGACCAGTTGCTGGGGACACAGACCCAGAGCCCCACTGAGGTGAGAGAGCGGGGCATAGAAAGATCCCAGGTAACATAAGGACTGTGGATTTCTTGGCTCCTGGAATAATCCCCTGCCACATTCACAGCTCCAATTCCTGTCACTCAAACCTCCCAGTCAGCAAGCACTTATCCCCAGGTGAGGAGAGATCATCGCAGGATAGGAAGTCCTAATTTGCTCAGAAAGAGCCCCAGGCTACTAGAAATAGTAAAATTATTTCCACAGTGCTTATTTTCCACTAAGGAGGAAAAGATTTTAGAGCTGAGTCACTGAAGTGAATCAAGGCTCTATCAATGCTTTTATGCTGTTATAGTGTGATTGTGGGACATTCTGTCTTTCAGTATTTGAAATATCCACATTTTGCAAACTGAGGTGACGGATTAGCATTGTGGTCTCAAAATACATAACTCAGAAAATAATGTTAGGCTGTGGTTTTACATTGAAAGGCTTAAAAGCTATTTAACTTCTAAGCATTAATATCATATTTTCATTTATTTATGTTAGATAATTAAAACTTTTTAAACTTTAAAATCAATATCTAAGAATTGTACATGGTTATGGGATATCTGTGGTATTTCAATGTGTGTATGCATTGTATTCTGTCCAAATCTATGTAAATGTATCTACCTCCTCAAACATTGTTATGATGTGTGTCTGGATGTCCTCCCAAATCCTCATGCGCTTATGGGGCTTCTAGAGTTTATGATTGATCCATGGTCCAATGCTGGGATTATGGGTGAAAGGGTACATTTGCCATGGAGCAAGGAGTCTACATACAATATAAGGGAGGGAAAGAGGCTTGCTCTCTCCTGCTCCTCCCTTTTTGCTCTTGTTGTTTTTGCTGTTTTCTGCCACCATGAACTCTTGCCCTCTTACATGTATCACCCTGCCTTGGAACCAGCCAAGTATGGACTGAAACTTCCACAGACTGCAACCTAAATAAACCTTTCCTTCCTTAATTTTGAGCTTCAGGTGTTTTGTCTCAGCAATGAGAGAAAGGTAACCAAGACAATGACTTATCATTTCTTTGTGTTGTAGACTTTCAAAATTTTGTCTTCAAGCTTTGTTAGAAAAATACAGTATGGTACTATTCCCTGTGGTCATACCACTGTGCAACAGTAGAACTTACTTCTCCTGTCTGGCTGGGACTCAGCCCCTACTCATGAACCTTTCCCACTCTTCATTCCCCCCTACTCTCTCAGCCTCTGATGAAAACTCTTCTATTTTTAATTGTGTGAGGTCATTTTCTTTTATATCACACACAGCATGAGCTCATGCAGCACTGGTCTTTCTGTGTCTGGCTTCTTTCACTCAACATAATTATCCTCAAAATCTGTGGACATCAGGGTACTTAATAGGACCTGAGATCATCCTACTGAGAGTTAAACACATTACATATGCGAGGATCATTTACGCATCTCTATAGTTTTATTCTTAATGGAACAACTTTAAAAGAAATGAAAACATTAAATTTGTGTGCAGTTTGAAGTACAGTCATATGTTGCCTACGGGTAGAGGCAGACTCTAGTAATATCTGGCATATTCTTGTGCAGAACATGAGAATGTGCTTTCACAAGGCAGGAAGGCCATGTGTCATGAGGCAATATAAACCTAGGCAGGAACAGCTGTCATGTGTGTGGTTGGCCGTTCACCGAAATGTGGGTTTTTGGTACATGACTGCATTTAGTGAACTTGGTTTCAGTGGTAAAGTTTATTATCTTTACAAATATAATATTAGTATTTGTAACATGAATTTCAAAGCTTATGAAAATGAGTTTTGAACGTTTCTCTGCAATACATTGAAATACCAACTAGAAAATAACTATGCAAATGTGTCAGTCTTCACAAAAGTCCTATTTGAGCCACTGAAATATCACTATAGCTGGTGGACTGAGAAATTGCTTCAGTCCAGGGGTCACAGACCATTTTTATAATGCATGCCAGCTACACCATGGATACAGGACTAATGTCAAGAATTTATAAAGGACTAGAAAATATTTATAAGGACCTCCAAAATAAAAAATTCAAACAGGCAACTAAGAATGAACAGATATTTATCAGAAAAAGTTCAAATGACTAGGAAATGCATGAAAAACAATGTTGAACATCTCTGGTCATCAGAAATACAAATTAAAATAACACTAGGATTTCACTGTACTTCAGAAAGGATGGCTATCATTAAGAAACCAAATAATAACTAAACCTGATGAGGCTATTGGGAAAAGGAAATCTTCCATATTTTGGTGGAAATGTAAACTAGTATAGCCACTATGTAAATCAGTATGGAGAGGCCTCAGAAAACTAAAACTAGAAATTCCTTTTAACCCAACTAATCTTCTTCTAAGTGTCTACACTAAAGAATAAAAGACACTGAAGTGCTGAATCAGTGGCCTATTTCTGTGGAACTATCTATTGCCAGGTGAGGCCGGCATGTGTGATCTGCCCTGTGACTTTGGGACAGAGAAGGAGTTCGGCTGGGGAAGTGATGCCTCCATCTTGGGATAAGTTTAATACCCAGATAAACTAGGTTCCCTAGAGTCCTTCAGTGAGCTGCCTGGGTAGTTTGTAGCTCAGCACTTTTCATCTGACATACAAAATGACAAGACATAGGAGCAAAATGCAGTTTCAGAATTCAGCTCCGCCCAGAAGTCCAGAAGACACTGACATAGGAGAACTTGGATGCCACATACCTGAAATCTGTGAAATGATCACATCTGAAGTAAAGAAACAACTCTACCAGGCCATAGCAGAGAATAGATCACAAATGATCTCTCAGGCAAAAAATAAAATGACAATAATAATGAAAGAAATGCTCTGCATATCTAGAGAAGAAACAGATAAAAAGTAGATGAACATAGGTAACAGATGGAAACATCACATGAGCAATTTAGGAATGAATTAGAATGCATGAAACAGACTCAAAGAGATTTCCAGGAAATCAAAACTTCTACTGAAAGCTTGCAAAACTGCTTGCATGAAGCTGAAGATAGAATTTCAGATCTTTAAGACAGCATGGCAGCTAGCAATTGTGAAAAGATCTCTTAAAATCATCAAGGATGCAGGAAAAATCAATCCAAGAGCTGCAAAATGAGGCAAAGAGAAATAATGTCTAAGTAATAGGAGTCAATGAAACAGCAGGAGGCAACACAAATGACATGAAAAGAATATTTGCAGAAATAATAGCAGAAAATTTCCCAAGCATGGGAAAAGATTCTGAAGTGTAAGTAAATGAGGCATATAGAACTCCAACTAGCCATAACCAAAATAAAACCACGGCCAGACTTATAATAATCAAGATCGCAGATATCTAGCAAAGGAATAGAATATTAAAAGCTGCTAGAGTAAAGAAACAGATCACCTATAAAGGAAAACCCATCAGAATCACAACAGACTTCTCAACACAAACCATACATGGGAGAAGAGCTTGGGGTGATGTATTGCAGATTCTGAGACAAAACAGCTTCCAACCTGGACTGGTGTATCCTGCAAAACTACCCTTCACATTCAATAGAGAAGTAAAATATTTCGATGACAAAGAACAACTGAAGAACTTCATGAGTGCCAAACCAACCTTACAAAAAGTAATAAAGATATTCTAGACAGAGAAAAAAGAGACTACCATCTCAAGAACAATAGAAAGGAACCCTCAAGCAGAGCAAGCAATTATACAGATGGCAAAAGTAGGAAACCAGCAGTAAGTAAATACCATGACAAGGGTAAGCCAACATATATCAGTTATAACCATCAATGTAAACAGCCTCAATTCACCAGTCAAAAGAAACAGACTGGCAGAGTGGATTAAGAAACAAAATCCCACAATATGCTATAGAAAGGATACACACTTTACTCAAAAGGAAATCCATAGACTGAAAGTCAAATGATGGAAATGATTCTCCATGCAATAGCTTCCCAGAAAAAAGCCGGGGTAGCTATTATGTTTGCAGAAAATATAAACTTAAACTGAAAACAATCAAAAGGGATAAGGAAGGTCACTACATCCTAATTAGGGGAAAAGTGCAAGAGGAAGAGATAATAAACATAAACAGGGATGCACCAAATTTTGGAGCACTAAACTATGTAAGTCAAATCTTAACAGACATGAAAAACCAAATAATCAATAACACTATTGCAATAGGGGACCTAAACACCCCTTTGACGAAAAGATACTGGTCAACTAAACAAAAAATCAGCAAGGAAATAATAGACCTGAACTAAATCTCCAAACAAATGGACTTAGTAGATGTATACAGAATGTTCTACCTCACAACATTAGAATACACATTTTTCTTAGCTGCACATGGGACTTTATCTAAAATAGACTATAGTCTAGCCCATAAAGCATACCTACCTAAATGCTAAAGAATTGAAATTATCTCATGCATATTTTCTGACCACAGTGCAATGAAATTGGAAATTGATGACAAAAAGAACACTGAAAAATCCATAAACACTTAGAAATTAGACAACCACCTCCTGAACAACCAGTGGGTCACAAAAGAAATTAAAGAATACGTACAAACAAATGAAAATGCAAACACAACCTACTTGAATCTGTGGGATGCCATTAAAGCAGTCCTCAGAGAGAAATTTAGAGTGGTGAACTCACACATAAGGAAAATAGAGAGAGAAAAAATAAATAACCTAATGCTGTACCTCAAACTTTTAGAAAAAGAAGAACAAGTCAAGCCGAAAGCCCAAATAAGAAAGGAGATTATAAAGATCAGGGAAGAAATTAATGCAATTGAGATGAAGAAATCCCTACAAAAAAGAAATGAATCAAGGAGTTGGTTCTTTGAAACAATAAATAAAATTGATAAACCCCTAGCCGACCTTATCAAAAAAAGAAAGAAAAAACTCAAATTCATGCAATAAGGAATGAAAAGGATGAAATTACTACAGATCCTACACAAATTCAAAAGATCATTAATACTTTGAAAATCTTTAATCCCTTTGATAGAAAACTCAGAAAAATGGACAGATTCCTAGATATGTAGAAATTACCAAAGTTGAATAAGGAAGTGTTAAAAAGCCTGAAAAAACCAATATTAAACAATGAGATTAAAAATGTGAATAAAAATTTACCAACAAAGAAAAGCCCAGGCCCTCATGGATTCACAGCAGAATTGTATAAAATATTCTGAGAAGATTTAATGCTAATACTCCTCAAACTCTTCAATGAAATTGAAAAGGAAGCAATTCTCCCTAACTCATTTTTGCAGGCAAGTATTATACTGACACCAAAACCTGAGAAAGACTCAACCAAGAAAGAGAACGATAGGCCAGTCTCCATAACAAACATAGATGCAAAGATACTCAGATAAAATACTAGCAAATAGAATGCAGCAAATCATAAAGAAAATTATATATGATGACCAGGTTGGATTCACTCCAGGAATTCAGGGAAGGTTCAGTATTTGCAAATCAATTAACGCAATACACCATATCAATAGAGCCAAAGACAAAAACCACATGGTCATCCCAATAGATGTGAGATAAGCTTTTGACAAAGTCCAACATGTATTCATGTTAAAAACCCTACAGAAAATAGGAATAGAAGGGCTTTACCTCAATCTGATCAAAGCCATCTATGACAAAACAACAGCCAACATCATACTAATTGGACAAACCTAAAAGCTTTTACTTTAAAGTCAGGAAGAAGGCAAGGATGTTCGCTGTCACCACTACTATTCAACAGAGATCTGGAACCATTAGCCAGAGCAATTAGACAAGAGAGAGAAATAAAAGGAATAAGAATAGGAAAGTAAGAAGTAAAATTATCACTATTTTCACATGGCATGATACTTTACATGGAAGACCCCAAACACTCCACAAGAAGACTCCCTGAATTAATTGACAAATTCAGCAGTGCAGCTGGATATAAAATCAACACCCAAAAATTAATAGCATTCCTATACACAAACAACAAACAGACAGAGAGAGAATTTAAGGAAACCATACCTTTCACAATAGCATCCAAGAAAGTGAAATATTTAGGAATTAATCTAACAAATGAAGTAAAAGATCTATTCAATGAAAACTATAGTACTCTGAAAAAAGATCAAAAATGATCTCAATAAATGGAAATATATTCCTTGCTCATGGATAGGAAGAACTAACATCGTAAAAATAGCCATACTATCAAAATTGTTGTACAGATTCAATGCAATTGCCATTAAACTACCATTAGCATATATCACAGATCTAGAGAAAACATTCCTTAAATTCATGTGGAACTAGAAGAGACCCAGAATAGCAAAAGCAGTCATGGGCAACAAAGACAAGTCAGGAGGAATCACAATCCCTGACCTGAAATTATACTACAAAGCTACTGTAATAAAATCAACATGGGGAGTCGGGGAGGAGCTCAGCCCACAGAAGAACATCTAGGCAGCCCCTCTGCCTGCACGGACCTCTGGGCAGAAGAGCTGTGTGCGTGCTCCGACTGGATCTCTGAGTCGGGGAGGAGCTCGGCTTACAGAAGAACATCTAGGAGGCCTGTCTGCCTGCACGGAACTCTGGGCAGGTGAGGCGTGTGCGCACTCCGACCTGGATCTGTAGGTAGGGAGTAGCTCGGCCCACAAAGCAGCACCTGAGCAGCCTTTGGAGCGAACTCTTGGCAGAAAGCTTAAAGGACATTCTCCCGAAGAGAAGGAGCCATTGGAGCAGCCTTTGCAACGGACCTTTGCCAATATTTTGAATCTGATATCCAAAATGGGAAGACAGAAGAACAAAACGCAGTCTCAGAACTCAGCCCCACCCAAAACAAGTCCTGGATGCGATAAAATAGGGGAACTAGGAAGCCACATACCTGCAAGTTCAGAAACGATTGCATTCAAAATAAAGAAATATCTTCATCAGGTCGTAGAAGAGATTAAAGCAGAAATAAGCCACATACCTGCAATTTCTGAAATTATTACATCCAAAGTAAAGAAAAAACTACATCAGGCCATAGAAAAGATTAAAGCAGAAATTAGTCACATACCTGCAATCTCGGATATGATCACATCCGAAGTAAAGAAACAACTCCACCAGGCCACAAAAGAGATTAAAGCAGAAATATTCTCCCAGACAAAAAATGAAGTGATAACTATAATGGAAGAAATGTTCTGCACACATAGAGAAGAAATAGATAAAACAATAGAAGAAAATAGGAAACAAATGGAAACGTTACAAGAGTAATTCAGGAATGAATTACCACAAATGAAACAAGTCCAAAGAGAGTGCCAGGAATTGAAAACTTCCATTGAAAGCTGGCAAAACCGCTTTAATGAAGCTGAAGATAGAATTTCAGATCTTGAAGACAGCATGGCAGCTAATGAGCGTGAAAGGAAGGATCTCATAAAGTCATCAAGAATCCAAGGTAAAGAAATCCAACAGCTGAAAGATGAGACAAAAAGAAATACTATCCAAGTAATAGGACTCAGTGAAACAGCAGGAGACAACACAAATCATATAAAAAGAATATTTGCTGAAATAATAGCAGAAAATTTCCCAAACATGGTAAAAGATACTGAAGTACAGTTAATCGAGGCATATAGAAACCCAACGAGCCATACCCCAAACAAAACCACACACAAACATATAATAGTCAAGATCCCACACATCCAGCAAAAGAACACAATACTGAAAGCTGCCAGAGAAAAGAAACAGATCACCTATGAAGGAAAGCCCATCAGAATCACAGCAGACTTCTCTACGAAAACCATGAAATCAAGAAGAGCTTGGAGTGAGGTATTACAGATTCTGAGATAAAACAACTTCCAACCCAGACTGATGTATCCTGCAAAACTATCCTTCAAACTCAATGGAGAAATATTTCGATGACAAAGAACAACTGAAGAACTTCATGAGTGCCAAACCAGCATTGCAAAAAGCACTAAAAGATATTCTAGAGAGAGAAAAAAGTGACCACAATCCCAAGAACAACAATAGAAATAAACCCTCAAACAGAACAAGTAAGTAAACAGACAGCAAAAGAAGGAAAACAACAAGTAAATAACATGCCTAGAATAAGCCAACATATAACCATAATAACCATTAATGTAAATGGCCTCAATTCACCAGTCAAAAGGAAAAGATTGGCAGAGTGGATTAAGGAACACAATCCAATGATATGCTGTATACAGGAAATATATTTTACTGAAAAGGAAATCCACAGACTGAAAGTTAAAGGATGGAAAACAATTCTCCATGCAACAGGTCCCCAGAAAAAAGCAGGGGTAGCTATTATGATTGCAGACAATGTAAACTTCAAACCAAAAACAATCAAAAGAGATAAAGAAGGCCATTACATACTAGATAGGGGAAAGCTGCAAGAGGAAGAGATAACAATCCTAAACATTTATGCACCAAATAATGGAGCACCAAACTTTACAAATCAAATCTTAACAGACGTAAAAAATCAAATAACTAATAACACTATTGTAATAGGAGACCTAAACACCCCTCTGACGAAAGAGACAGGTCAACTGGACAGAAATTCAGCAAAGAAATAACACACCTGAACCAAAAGTGTGAACAAATGGACTTAGTAGATGTATACAGAGTGTTCCACACCACAACATCAGAATACACATTTTTCTCAGCTGCACATGGGTCTTTCTCCAAAATTGACCACATTCTAGCCCATAGAGAATATCAACATAAATGCAAAAGAATTGAAGTTGTCCCATGCATATTATCGGACCACAGTGCAATGAAATTGGAAATTAATGACAAAGACAACACCAAAAACCACATAAACACTTGGAAATTAGACAACAACCTCCTGAATAAACCAGTCGGTCACACAAGAAGTTAAGGAAGAAATTAAAAAATACCTACAAACAAATGAAAATGCAAATACAACCTACCGGAATCTGTGGGATGCAATGAAAGCAGTCCTCAGAGGGAAATTTATAGCAATGAACTCATATAAAAAGAAAACAGAAAGAGAGCAAATAAATAGCCTATTGATACACCTCAAACTCTTAGAAAAAGAGCAACAAGCCAAACCAAAAGCCCAAAGAAGGGAGGAGATTATAAAACTCAGGGCAAAAATTAATGCAATTGAGGTGAAGAAAACTCTACAAAAAATAAGTGAATCAAAGAGCTGGTTCTTCGAAAGAATAAATAAAATTGATAAACCCCTAGCCAACCTTATCCAAAAAAGGAGGGAAAGAACTCAAATTCATGCAATAAGGAATGAAAAGGATGAAATCACTACAGATACCATAGAAATTCAAAAGATCATTAATACCTACTTTGAAAATCTTTACTCCCATAGGATAGAAAATTCAAAAGAAATGGACAGATTCGTAGAAAGGTACAAATTACCAAAATTGAATCAGGAAGACTCAAAAATCCTAAACAACCCAATATCAGTTAATGAGATTGAAAATGTCATTAAAAACTTACCAACAAAGAAAAGCCCAGACCAGATGGATTCACAGCAGAATTCTGTAAAACATTCAGAGAAGATTTAATGCCAACACTCCTCAAAATCTTCAATGAAATTGAAAAGGAAGCAACGCTCCCCAAAACATTTCTGGAGGCAAGTATTATTCTGATACCCAAACCAGAGAAGGACCCAACCAAGAAGGAGAACTATGGACCAATCTCTCTGATGAACATAGATGCAAAGATACTCAACAAAATCCTAGCAAATAGAATACAGCGAATCATAAGGAAAATTATACACCATAACCAGGTTGGATTTATTCCAGGAAGGCAGGGATGGTTCAATATTTGCAAATCAATTAATGTAATACATCATATCAATACAGCCAAAGACAAAATCCACATGATCATCTCAATAGATGCAGAAAAGGCTTTCAATAAAGTCCAACATGCATTCATGTTAAATACCCTAGAAAAAATAGGAATAGATGGCCTCTACCTCAATCTGATCAAAGCCATCTATGACAAACCAATACCCAACATCATACTAAATGGACAAAAACTGAAAACTTTCACTTTAAAGTCAGGAACAAGACAAGGATGTCCATTGTCACCACTCCTATACAACATAGTTCTGGAAGCATTAGCCAGAGCAATTAGACAAGAGAGCGAAATAAAAGGAATAAGGATAGGAAAGGAAGAAGTTAAACTCTCACTATTTGCAGATGACATGATAGTATACATGGAGGACCCCAAAAACTCCACAAGAAAAATCTTGGAATTAATTGACAAATTCAGCAGAGTAGCTGCATACAAAGTCAACACCCAAAAATCAATAGCATTCGTATACACAAACAACAAACAGACTGAGAGAGAAATTGAGGAAACCATACCTTTTACAATAGCATCCAAGAAATTGAAATATTTAGGAATCAATCTAACAAAGAATGTGAAAGATTTATTCAGTGAAAACTACAGTACTCTGAAAAAAGAGATCGAAGAGGATTTCAATAAATGGAAAAATATACCCTGCTCATGGTTAGGAAGAGCCAACATTGTGAAAATGGCCATACTACTAAAACTGTTGTACAGATTCAAAGCAATTCCCATTATACTACCATTAGCATACCTCACAGATCTAGAGAAAATATGCCTTAAATTCATCTGGAACCAGAAGATACCCAGAATAGCAAAAGCAATCCTGGGTAATAAGAACAAGTCAGGTGGAATCACAATGCCTGACCTGAAATTATACTACAAAGCTACTGTAATAAAATCAACCTGGTACTGGCTAAAACACAGACCTGAGGTTCAATGGAACAGACTGGAAGATGCAACCACAACGAAAAACACACTCAGCCACCTAATATTTGACAAAGGGACCAACCAAACTCACTGGAAAAAAGATGGCCTTTATAATAAATGGTGCTGGAAAAACTGGCTTGCCTCTTGCCGAAAACTGAAAATAGTTCCAAGTCTATCACCATGCACCAAACTCAGGTCAAAATGGATCACAGACCTCAACATTAAAACAGAAACTCTAAATCTATTGGAAGAGAAAGTAGGTAAAAATCTTGAAGACATAGGAGTAGGCAGAGAGTTCATGAACAAAAATGAAGCTGCAAGGGAAACACTTCAAAGAATCAATAATTGGGACCTCATCCCACTGAAAAGTTTTTGTACCTCTAAAGAAATCACCAGCAAAGTAAAAAGAAAACCCACAAATTGGAAACAAATCCTAGCAGGCTGTCCCTCTGACAAGTCTTCTATCTAGAACATATAAAGAATAAAAAACACGTACCTCTCCAAATTCAAAGTCCCAATCCGGAAATGGGCATCTGAGATGAATACACACTTCTCAGATAAAGAAATACAAATAGCAAATAAATATATGAGAAAATGTTCCACATCCTTAGTCGTTTGACAAATGCAAATAAAAACAACATTGAGATTTCATCTCACCCTAGTAAGATTGGCCAGTATTAAAAAATCATCCAATAACAAATGCTGGCAAGGCTGTGGAGAAATAGGGACTCTACTGCACTGCTGGTGGGAATGCAGACTGGTGCAACCACTGTGGAGAGCCGTTTGGAGATTTCTCAGCAAACTAGGTCTAGAGGTTCCATTCAAACCAGCTATTCCCCTTCTGGGTATTTTCCCAGAAGATCTGAAAACATCGTATCACTGTGATATATGTGCACCCATGTTTATAGCAGCACAATTTGTAATAGCTAAATTGTGGAAGCAACCCAAATGTCCATCCACAGAGGGCTGGATTAAAATACTGTGGCATTTTTATATAATGGAATATTACTGATCTATAAAGAGGAACAGATTTGCGGCCTTTGTAGGCAAATGGTCACAATTAGACACCATACTCATATGTGAAATAAATCACAGGTACATGTGCAAGCACCATATTGTGTCACTGGTGTAAGAACCTGAGGGTGGGAATATAAACTAAGAGACATGAAGGAAATCTGTTCAAAAGTAAAGAACAGATGGGATGAGGGAAAGGAGAAAAGAAAGAGGCAAAAATGTATGTATGTATGTATGTATGTATGTATGTATGTATGTACATACATATGTGCAGGATGGCTAACATGGTTCTACTATTCTCATATGTCATTTAATGGTAAGGAACAGTTGATGACTGGTTGTTTGATCAATCTTGTATGTCTATATGTGTTTTTCTGAGCATACACTTTGAAGTTATCAATATGCAATGCAACAACTATTGTTGGTTTCCTGTTGCTTTGTCTATAATTCAGTTTTGATTATAGTGTTATTGTGCTACTTTGTGTCTCTTTGTTAATGCTTTCCTCTTTTTTTGTTGATGTTCTTTCACACTTTAAAAAACATTATATAAAAAAATTAAAAAGGAAGGAAGGGATAATTATCTATGTATGTATGTAAGTATGTATGTATATACAGCATATCTAACATAGTTGTACTACTGACTTAGATCACTTTATTGTAAGGAATAGTTGATGATTATTTGTTTGATCAATTTTGCATGTCTATATGTGTTTTCCTGAGTATACACTTCGAAGTTATCAACCATTGTTGAGTCCCTGCCACCTTTTCTGTAACTCAGTTTTGATTGTACTATTCTTATACTACTTTGTGTCTGTTAATATGTTTTTGTTCTTTTACTTTTAAAATAAAAGTGTAAAAAAAAATAAAATAAAATAAACATGGTACTGGTTAAAAAACAGACCTGAAGATCAAAGGAACAGACTGGAAGATGCAACCACACCCACAAACACACTCAACCATCTAATTTTTGACAAAGGGGCCAAAACGGCTCCCTGGAACAAAGACAGCCTCTTTAATAAACGGTGCGGGAAAAATTGGCTTGCCACTTGCTGAAGACTGAAAGTAGACCCAATTCTATCACCATGCATCAAACTCAAGTCAAAATGGATCACATATCTCAATATTAAAACAGCAACAGTAAATTTATTGGAAGAGAAGGTAGGCAAAAATCTAGAAGACATAGGAGTAGTCAGAGATTTCATGAACAAAAATCAAACTTCAAGGAAAACACTTCAAAGAATTAACAACTGGAACCTCATCTTACCGAAAAGTTTTTGCACATCTAAAGATATCACTAGCAGAGTAAAAAAGAAAACCCACAAATTCGGAAAAAGTCCTAGCCGGCTATCTCTTGCACAAAGTTCTTCTATCTAGAACATATAAATAATTAGAAAACATCAACCTCCCCAAATTCAAAGACCCAATCCCAAAATGGGCAGCTGAGATGAAGACACACTTCTCAGATAAAGAAACACAAATGGCAAATAAATATATGAGAAAATGTTCAACACAATCATTTGAGAAATGTAAATTAAAACAACATTGAGAATTCACCTCACCCCAGTGAGAATGGCTAGCATTAAGAAATCAACCAATAACATTTGCTGGCGAGGCTGAGGAGAAATAGGAACTCTTCTGCACTGCTGGTGGGAATGCAGACCAGTGAAACCACTATGGAAATAGGTTTGGAGATTCCTCAGCAAACTAGGTCTAGAGGTCCCATTCAACCCAGATATTCCCCTTCTGAGTATTTTCTCAGAAGATCTGAAAAAGTCATATCACAACGATGTATGTGCACCCATGTTTATAGCAGTGCAATTTTTAATAGCTAAATTGTGGAAGCAATCCAAATGTCCATCCACTGAGGACTGAATAAAAAACTGGCATTTTTATGCAATGGAATTTCACTCAGCTATAAAGAAAGACAATCTTGAGGCTTTTATAGGTAAATGGTCACAACTAGAGACCATTCTCATAAGTGAAATAAATCAGAGGTGCATGTGTAAGCAGCATATTGTATCACTGGTGAAGCAACCTGAAAGTGTGAATATAAATTAGGAGGTATGTTAAGCATGTGAAATGAAAGGATACTGCTCGAAATTAGGTAGCAGCTGGGATGGGGAGAGGGAGAAAAGGCAGAAGGGGATAATTATGTATGTATATACATATGTATGTATGTGCAAGATGGCTAACATAGTTGTACTACTGACTTATGTTGCTTTATTGTAAGGAACAGTTAATGATTAGTTGTTTGATCAGTCTTGCATGTCTATATTTGTTTTCCTGAGTATATACTTCAAAGTTATCAATTTATAATACAATAATCATTGTTAATTCCCTGTCACCTTGTCTGTAATTCAGTTTTGATTGTACTATTCTGGTGCTTCTTTGTAAGTGGTTGATTGTTCATATATTTTTGTTCTTTTACTTTTTAATATAAAAAAGAGTAAAAGTGGGCTGGGGATATAGCTCAGTGGAATAAGCGCTTGCCTAGCAAGCGCAGGGTCCTGAGTTCGATCCCCAGTACCGCAAAAAAAAAAAAAGAGTAAAAGATATCATATTACAGTGATACATACCTATCATGTTTATGGCAGTCCAGTTCATAATTGCTAAATCTTGGAAGTGACCCACATGTCCATCATCAATGATTAGATAAAAATCATGTAGCATTTATACACAATGAGTGATACTCTGCCATAAACAAAGATAAATTTGAGTCATTTGTTGGAAAACAGATGCACCTGAGAACCATAATATTAAGTGAAATAAATCAAATGCACAAGGTAAATATCACCTGGCTCCTCCTATATGAGAAACCCAAAGTGTAAATAATTTAAAGGGTAAAACAAAAGCTAGACAATAGGAAATAAAGAGATAGGTATTTTGCAAATGAGAAGGGGAGCTGATGATGGAGCAAAGGAAGGGAAGAGAAGAAACTAAAAAGAATTAAGATGTGTTAGCATGTTCCAGCTCGCAGTGAATGGAATCATGCACTGCAAACATACTCTAACAAAAGTATAAGAATTTTAAAACTAGAGTAGCAAGAGAGAGCTACTTTAGGAATACTTCAAATACTCTTGTGCAGTGGACTTGGAGTGGGTATGAACTAGACTTCCCAGGAGCACACTGGCGAGATCCCCAAAGCACAGCCTGAATCAAGAAAGCCCAAGAAACGTGGGCTCCCTCACGAACCACCACAATGTGAGTTCAAGGTAAACACCTACATGAGCTTCAAGGTAAACACCAGATGTTTCTAAGACATCACCTTGAGGAAGCGGATCAAGCACACCAGGGGAAGTCCCAGTACACAGGCGTTTTCTGGATGCAGTGATTAGGGTCAGGCTGGGAAATGTGGAAGAAGACAGAGACATGTGTGAGTCCCTCATATTTAGTGCCTTTGCTTGGAGAGCAGGTAAAATTCAGTGATAATTTGAGCTCCAATCAGAAAACTCAAAAACAAAAGAATCTCAGTTAGTACACAATTCTCCTCTGCTTCCATCTACAGTAGGACTTTCCAATCAGTTTTCCTGCAGCAGGTGGGAAAATGTTGGCCATCAGAATCATTCAGAATCCTCTAGCTCAGGAGAGCTTGCATTTCTGGGTAACAGTGCATCTAAATATGACTCCTTTCTTGTGCTGGGCCATTATTAGTATCTGATAATTATCAGAAATCTGATGGGAGTTCGCACTTGCAGGTGTATGACTGAAGATTAGATTCTGTTTACAAAATGCTGCTGCTTTTCCTGTTTGGAAGGAAGATCAGTTCTCTGCACATTAACTTAAGTAATTAATTCTTTAGAGTTTTCCTCCCCTTTGGGAAAGTATTAAGGAATGTTAGGGTTAATAAAGCTGAATTACTGCAAGAGGCTCTGTTATCTCAGTGTTCTGACAGTCCTAACTTTCCCCAGGATGAGCTGCTGCTCAGCAAATAGAGGTCACATGTTCCTAACCCTTGCAGTGGGAAATGAGGCAGCCCATCCGTGGGGACCCCATGTCCATTTAAGGGGCCGTCCTGAATGAAGACATTCAACTCAGGCACAGAAAGCAGGGTGACTGCTGGCTGTGGAATTGGAATCGATAAGATCAAGGCCTTTACCCTGAGTAGCAGTGAAGATCATGTATTGCACAGATGCTCCTGACATACAATAGTCTGACTTGCAAGCTTTCCACTTAAAGATGTTGCAAAAATAACACCCATTCAGTAGCAACCATACACTAAGTTCTGAACCTTGACCTTGTCCTCAGCTAACGATACAGGGTATGGCCTCTCCCAAGACACGGCAGGGGCAGGGGTGGGAGTCACAGTTCTCTCTGTCAGCTGCATGATCACAAGTAGAGATAGATGCTGCTGTATAGAGTACTGGGCTGCCAGTGTTTTTGACACAAGTATTCAATATATTACAGGTGTGTACAGCTTCTGCCCTGTGCTGGGCACAGGGGATGATGAAGACGTTGGTCCTGCCAGGGATGGAGAACTTTGGAAACATCTGCTCTCCCCGTGGCCCCTTGTGAAACCACCTTCTGCTCTCTTTGGGAGGAAAAACCTGCAGAAACCAGCAGCTCCTAGGAGTGTGTGTGTGTGTGTGTGTGTGTGTGTGTATGTGTGTGTGTGTGCACACAGAGACATGGACAGACCCATTTGACTCAGTGGAGAAATTGGTCTAAGTCAGAGCATGGCTGACTGGAGACAATACTTCTTAACAGGGAAATTCACAGGCCATGGATGCCCTTGAGTTTGCCTACCAAGCTCAGTCTTTATAAAACGAGTAACATTCTCATGACATAGACTACATATGGAGAGCTAGATTTCTCAGGATATGATGGCTACAGCTTAATGTCAATAGCTATAATTGACATTAGGATCTGGCCTTCACTTAATTGTGAAAACAGTACTTTTCTTTTGAAAGGTTAGGCGACTGCTTAATAGCATAAAGCATAATTTAAACCACTCTATAATGAAGTTTTCAGGGCAAAGATTACTTCAGTTAATGACCTAGATATTCTTTTTTGAGGACTTTTCCAGACAAAATTTGGGAAGAACCAAAGACATTCAAATTCTTGCTATACTTAAGCCCAGCAGCAGTGAGAGCAGCTAGATTTATTCACCTCACTGAGCCAACATGACATTAAGTGGTGCTCATGGAATACATGTTAGGATCAAAACAAAGCCTTTCTTTTAATCCCATAAGTTATAATGAAATTCCTGCTATAAATTAAAGATTAGTGTATATATTTGATTTGACTCAATATGCAAGGTGACAGGAAATGGATTAGCTTGACAGATGTACAAGGAAATTGCATTCAGTTCACTCAGGTAACCTAAACAAGGATGACTACTGAGAAAAGTGATTAAATTCTGGACAACACAGTTCCAAAACAGCACTGACATGACAAAACCTCAGCAACAAGGAAGTACATAGGGTGCAGAGCATGCACCTCCCCATGATCCGACTTCACCGGCTCATGCTCCCAGCAGATTCTGGGTCTGAATGAGCCACATGGGCTGAGAATTGCCAGAGCTCCAAGAATCCAAGGGACTGACAGTCAGGAGAAGTTTCATGCATCTCTTTTTCACTGTAAACTCCAACTAAAGTGTATTCGGGTCCTAGAGCCAAAATATCAAAACAGGCAAGGGAGAGAAGGAAAAGAATAAAAATGTACCCTCCAAAGTGACGACCAGAACAGAGGGGCACAAGGCCCATCTAAAGGGGGCCAGGAGGACGAACACCCACACTGGGCCAGACACAAAGAAGTCAAGAGGATCTAGAAATCTAGAGGTTTATGCTGAGTTTCCCATTTTTAAATTTTGGTAACAGTTTTAAGAGGGTTGTCGCCTGAATTTGGGTCCAATGGATGTCTTCTACACCATCTATTGAAGAGGATCTTTCATCGTAAGTGGGGAAAAGGTTCTGCTAGTGGTTTCATCAGGGGGCTGAGGGTTCTGGCTCCCACAACTCCAATCACTATGGATAGCTAATTACTGATATGATATGTTAAAAGATGATGTGATACCACCCAAGAGTACTAATATGTAGCATTCTATGCTTCACATCAGCCTGGGATTTTCTCCCATGGCAGGACATGCTCCAACCTTGCTTTTCTTGTCCCCTGGGGTTGCCCAAACTTCTGATTATTTTTTCCTTCAGTTCCAGTGACCTACGACAGTGAGCTGGCTGCCAAGTTTCTCTGTCCCCCTGAGTATACATAGGAAATAGGACCAAAATATGTCAGCCAGATATTTGTGATAGGTGATTTCTGAGAAATATGGCAGACATTGGATTAAGCCATCCAAGACCACTGGACTCTATTCAACTTAGAAAACCTACATGTGATGAAGTTTTACAATATTTTCAATGGCTGGCTGGCAGAACCTAGGCTATTTGGCAATACTGTCTTTTTGTTCAGCCCACATCATTAGTGCTGAGTTTGTGGCATACAGTATAACAAAACCAACTGTGACTGGATGACAATTATGACAACTTGGATTGTAATATGGCTTTGATACACAGCTATTTTCCCAGTGAATATGGGCACATCCCTTCCATTCTCTAGTGCTATTATGTGTAAAATAAAAAATGAAAGGTAAATTAAACACCAACAAATAAATCATGGCTAGCCAAAGCCAGCGAGTTCCAAGTTCAGTCAGCTACAAATTGCCTTTTAATTTTTGGTATATTTTGCGAACAATTCACATCACTCTTTCAATATCTACATTAGAGATCACTCTAGAATGTTAACATTTAGTCTGAGAAGAACACTTATGTTATGAGTTTAAATAGTCAAGTAATCAACATTGTCATTAGTAAGTTTGCTATTCAGGTTCCAGCAGTGTATTGGTCAGCTTTCTCATCACTGTGACCAGATACCTGCAATAAATAGCTTAAAGGAGGCTCATTTGAGCCCACAGTTCCCAAGGCATGGCCCATGGTTGGCTGCTCCAAGGCAGAGACATTTCAGAGGATGCGGTGGAAGAACGTTTCTCAACTCATGGTGGCAGAAAGAACAGTAGGTTGGAAGGAGCCAGAGAGGAAGGGGTAGGGAACAGAGAGTCCCCAAAGTCATAGTCCCGTGACCCACTTCCTGCTACTGAGCCCCACCTCCTAACATAGCCCCACCTCTTCCTGCTATGACCCCATCAGAGGAGTGAAGCCATTGTCAGCTATTGTGCTGATGATCCCACTGACTTTCTAGGAGTCTCTTCCTGCAGTCAAGTTGATGATCAGGATTGAGGACCAGGAGCAGGAAAGAAACAGAGCATTGTCTAGAGTTGACTTACATGGCACAGGGATTTGAGCAGGGATGTAGGGGATCCCTCCCCAGGCCCACAGGGTTGAGGCTGAGGACTCTACTATGACTTAAAAGAAGAGGTTATGGAAGTCCACTCAGCAGACACAACCGTCCTGTGGTGGCCTTCATTGGAGCCGTCACAGGGTGATCAGTTTGACCACACTCTCCTCCCTCCTTCCCTCCAATTTACCCCATGAGAACTCAGAGAGCTGAGAAGCCTACTGCTGCCCCTTATTTAGAGCAGCTGCCCAGGACAGAGTGCAGGAGGCGAGGATGGAGAGTTGAGGGCGAGGACAAAGAGGGAGTGCCCTGCACGGAGGTAACTGGGAAAACAGTGATACTAAAGGCACAGAGACACGGCTGCATGCTGAGGATCCAGCTTGGAGAGCCACCACCCCTGCAAAATGGCAGAGATGCCATGGGAAGAATACAACTGCTTTTCACAGGATGTAATTAAAATAAAGAATCAAACAGGCAGTGGTGCTCTCGCTGTTTGATCAAGGGCAGGTAGCCTAATGTAGTGCATGTAGCCTGACATAATCTTATAGCTTCTCAGCTTCCCCTGAAATTGAGAAATGTTGGACTGTAAGTTCTGCCTAATCCGCCTTCCCTTCTTCTGCAGACTTTAAATATATTGTAGAGCAACAATATTTTCTACACTGAACTCTTAATCACAAAATGAGATGCTCCAGTTACCGAGACATCTGAGAGCATTCTAGCGGATCCCAAATGTATTTTCATAGTTTCAGAGAATTATACTGCATAACAGAGGGCTGTTATTCAGCAATACATCCTGCTCCTTTTATAATGTGAGACACTTGCTGCTTAAACCGTATTCGCTCCTTTCTACTGGAATGAGAAAGGACTGCAGGCATTTAACACCGGCTGGAGACACTGAAGATGATCACAGGGTAGAAGTTTTTGGAAAGTGGGGTGACGTGTGATGGACGTACAATAACTTTGAGTCCACAACTAATTAATTCCATATATTTATGAGTGCCTGTTCTGGGTCAAGCACATTATAAAGAAGTGTAAGATTCAGTATATATTAAAATTGATTTAGGTGTAATAACTTCTACCCCTACCTTTACCTTCCACTTAGTTTCCAAATCTAAAGCAAAAGTGATCTCACGTCATCTGTCCCTTCACTGATTCTGTGCTGACAACAAAATCTTCTTCAGGCAACTTCCGCTTACAAAATCCATTCTTACCTTAGGGCCTTTTGCACTTTCTGGTCCTCTGGATGATTCCTTCCCTGCATCCAGGGCTCCCAAACTCTGAGCTGGGAGCCACATTTACCAGCTGACCTTTTTTGGTGAGTAAAGTTTTACTGGCACCGATTTACACTCACACTGAAGTATTGTCTACAGCAGCAATCACACCGTGATGGAGTTATGACACTGTGTGGCCAGCCATGCCAAGCATATTTGCTCTTTGGCCCTTTGTAAAACAGTTTGCTGAATTCTACCCCAAATCCTCACATGACTGATTTTCTCTTCAAGCATAGGACATAAATGATGGGACCTCTGAGGAGATGCCTCCCCCAACCTCTCAACTCCACATGAGGCATCAAGACCGGGGAGGTCTGTGCCACCAGATCATACAGATTTTTAAGAAAATATGGAAATCTATTTTTAAAATATTAAATCCCCCTCTCCTCCCTCACATGCACATACACAAAATAAAACCTTTGTCACCAAAATGTGTATTTGGGCCCTATGCAGTAGAAGCACCCTATTCTCAAAGCCTTGTGGACAGAGACCAGGGTGCTGACTATGGAAGGACCCAGCTCTTCATCTCCTCGAAGGTGGTGGCTGACATCAGCAGCCATGGCACACACTGCTCTTGGCTGCCACCCTGACCTCACAGCTCCTCCCAACAGGACCCTGGGGAAACCCAGCCCTGGCCTGCAGGATGAAACCAGTCTGCCATCTGTGTGCTTACTCAGCTCCAGGTCACCTGTTCTGTGAAGCCACCCAGTGGTGTTTCCTGAGCAACACCAGCTCTCCCTACCTCTGGTCCCAGAGTACTTTTGGTAGAAACTCTGCAGTATCTCTGTGGCCAATACTTGGTTTGTCCCAGGACTATGAATCCCCTTCATAGGGTGTAGTTGGTACTCAGTAAATGCTTCTTGGATGGATGATGAGTATGAGGCCCAGTGGAAGCAGATAAACCCAGTCCAGCTGAGACCCAGGCTCCACCCCTGCAGGGCTCTATGAAGCACAGCACACTCCTCTGTCTCCTGGCAGCAGCTGCCTAGGATGACAGCATTGTTTGGAACTCATTTCTTCCTCAGCACCTCACACCTTCAGCCCAGACACGTTCCTATCACCTCCTCTGTGCAGGAGACTCTGCCCACTTCTATTTCAGGAATAACTCATTTAAGGAAGAACATCTGTCACTAACTTCTGACCAGGGCCACAGGGATGATCTCCTCAATTTCAGCAATTGTGCAGTTTCTCTAATTGCCTGGCCAAGGAACGGATTCTACTAATTAAGGAGATACTGCAAGCAGCTTTCAATTTTGAACTCATGGAAAGGTGTTCTCCGTGGGGCCCAGCAGCAGTGCGTCAGCTGGTTTGTTCTGCAAATGGATTTTAACCCTCTGCTCCCACTTGTAAGTGAGCCCTCTCCTCATTAAGGGAGTTGCTTGGGCAATCATGGAAGTATTGCTACCTCTCTCCAGGGGCAGTCCTGCGAGTGGCTCTTCTATTCAGGACAGCGTTTCCAGACCTGATTTTTGGTCACTAAGAGAACAGGGAAAAGACCAATTTAAAACTCTTAAGAATTCAACTGGGCTCATAGGGCTGGGGATATAGCTCAGTGGAATAAGTGCTTGCCTAGCAAGCGCAGGGTCCTGAGTTCGATCCCCAGTACCGCAAAAAACAAAAACAAACAAACAAACAATCAACTGGGCTCATAGAACTTTAGGGAGGTAATCACACATGGGGATCCCAAGGCCCTGATGAGGGGACACAGCGTGCTCTAAGGTCAAGCTTCTTATTTTCAGAACCCTGTGGACCTAGTTGTGCCAGTTGTCTTAGTTACTTAGGCATCACTGAGACACAATACCTAAAAGCCAAACTGAAAGTAAGAAAGTTTTATTTTGGCTCACATTGTGTAGAGATACCTGTCCATAGTCAGCTGGTTCCAAGGCAGGGCAGAAGGCAGAGCGTTGTGGCAGGGGGGAAACCACCATGGCAGGGAAGGCAGGAAGCAGAGATCAAAGGACCAGAAGGGAGATGGACTCTTGCAGGCCACGCCCCCTGTGACCCACCTCCTGCAAGCAGGCTCCTCCTCCCCAATGCTATCTAGCTGTAAAGGCATCACTGGACTGGTCCCCGGGTGAATGCCACCTCTCTATGATCCAGTCACTTCCCCAAAGCCCTGCCTCTGAGCACATGAGGCTTTGGAGGGACATCTAGATACACACCAAAATACCAGTACTGCAGGAAGAAACTGTACCGTGTTTTAAAACACTTTCAGCAAAAGACTATTCTCTACAATACAAATCTGCACCTATAAGAGAATCCCTAGTGCTTTTATGGCTTTAGAAAGGGTTACAATGGCAGTGAAAACTGCTGCCCATATTATTTCAGGGACAGCACTATGGGAAACCACTTTCTGACTCACTTGTGTGGCCCATTTCTTAGTTCCCTCAACCTCAGGTGAAAGAATTGTCGTCTGGACTTTTGTAGGGGGGAAAGAGACACCCAGCCATGTGACCTTGTGCGTCACAAGTCAGACTAGCTAAGGGGAAGACTGGAAGCTGGAACTCTTCATCTTACATCCTGCGTCCACACATCAGTGGCTCCCGCACCTCGCCACATTCCACAGGTCTTGTGAATCAAGCCTCTTGGATATGAAAGTGTTTCATGCAGGATCTGTTTGTTCAATTCATGGTTGAAGCAACTTAGCCACCTCAGATCCACACACATAAGGACAGGTCTTGCTATGATCCCAGTATTAAAATGAGCAAAACCTCCCTTCCTTTTCCATGCAGCATCTGTTAGCACATGTCTCCTCAGCCTTCACTGAGGAGACAGTGAAGTTGGTTCAAGACTCGTAATGCAATTTGGCCATGCACAGAGAAGAAATATTTAGTAATTATATCACATTCCTCCCTCAAGTTCTTCATTTTCCCCTGAACACAGCTTTATTCAAGTTGGAAGCTGATTCACCGCTTGATACAACAGACCCCAGCTCTTGTTCTGTTCCAATAAATGCTAATACAACCGGCACTACCAGATGGCAACCAAAACAAGCGCTGATGACTTTGAGGAGAACAAAACCCAGACAGACAAGAAATTCCCAGAAGATCAGCTGTGCTTGATGTGAAGATATATAATATCCACTTTGTGGAAATAAAATTTTAAGGCTGTAAATAACAGCCCTGCACAATGTGTGATTTCCACACTTGGTTTTCTGAGGTGCATTCAAGGATATTCATGGGCTGGCGTTTTCTCCTGTGATGGATCTTGCAGTTGCTTTTCCAAGCACTCCACTGGAAGTTAAATTAGCACATGCTAAAACAAGAATCTGGAGCCATCTCACGTGTGATGTCTCCAGGTGCACAGCCCATGACAGTACATGAGCTTCCAGAAATAACTACCCTCAGACACAAGCCTCCTTCCCAGGGGTGAATATGCCAGGGGAGATGACAGGGAAGGGCTTGTGTCTAACACCGTCACCACATCTGCATCTGAAAAAGCTGTTCATGGGAGCCAGGTGCTCCTGAGGGCCTTAAAGCTGCCCCATTCTCCTCTGATAAGCAGACAGAAGTACTAGGTTCCTCCTCTCACTTCTGTTTCCCCTTCTAGGAAGGTGATATCTTCCGGGGGTGAACTAAGCAACAAGTGCTATGCTGGGCACATGCAAGGTGCACTAAGAGCAAGTACTGTGCTAGGCACTGCAAAGCAAGCATTAAGTAAAAGCAAAGAGCTCAGCTACCTCAATGCAGGCTGCAGTCCAGTGTTGGAAACAAGGGAGAAGCAATCAATCGGCAGCCACAGGTGGAACTGCAACCTTCACAGGACTCAGGAGGACCCCGCAGGTGCTGAGAGGCCCTCCCCGGGGCTGGTCCAGAATAGGAAGCAACCACCGCCCTCCCAGAGGCCAGGAGGCCAGCTGAGCCCTGGGAGAAGACAGTGGCCAATCAGTCTGTGAGGACAGGGACAGGCTGCAAGACAAGGGCAGCTTGTCCCTGGCCTTGTGGGGAGGAGCCTTAGATGTGTGAGAACAGAAAGAAATTGCAGCCATTGCACCACCAAGATCAAAGATGGACTCCCCAGGAAGCTGATGAAATGCCCAGGTCAGCCCCAGCCCTCACTGAGGTCCCTCTGAGGCACTGAAGCTAAGTGTCCATTTTTCAGTTTCCTTGTGCCTACCTCCTTTCTTTCCTTCCTTTCTTTCTTCCTTCTTTCCTGCCTTCTTTCCTTCCCTTTTTGAAGTGGAACACCACTGGAGAATAAGCTGGTGACAGACCACCACAATATAACCTTTGCTTTAATTGTGACAAAATCTCTGTCACATAGAATTCTGCCATCTAAACCATTTTAAAGTGTGTGGTTCTGCGTCATTAAGTGCCCTAATTCACACTGCTGTCCACTCATCACCCTCGGCCATCTCCAAAACCTTCTATCTGGGGACTACAATTCTAGATCTCCTGGAAAGCGTCATCCCACCTCCATCCTCACTCCCTGGTAATCAACAATCCACTGATCCAGCTGTCTCTTATCAGTGAATTGGATTTGCCTTCTGTGGCTGGTTCATTTCCCTTAATATCCCATCACACAGTCCGCCCACACTGTGGCAAGGCCACAGTGGGTGGATGACCTCCACTGCACTGCTGTATGAGGACACCTGT
>PVLD010013581.1:0-55538 GCA_004027595.1 Dinomys branickii | reverse complement strand
ATTGTGGGTATGTGGGTTATTTCTGCTTTAAGCTCTTTCATGGCCTGTTGGAGTTGTTTAATTTCGGATGCAATCGTTTCATATCTTGAAGTTATGAGGCTTCCTGATTCCCTTGTTTCTTCCTCTTCAAAACTTGTTCTGGGTGGGGTTGAGTTTTGAGACTGCGTTTTGCCCCTCTGTGTTCCCATTTTTGGGTATCAGATTCAAGATGTGGAGCAGTTATTGGAGTACCTGCAAGCATGAAGGTTCCAAGGTGCCAGTCTATCCTTTGGGGCTTTCTGCGCGGCTCGCCCGATGCGCACGAAACGTGAGACCGCTGGGCGTTGCCGCCGCCAGAGAGCCGATCTCTGTCGGGAGTCGCCGGAGAGCTGCGCCAGGTCGGGGGGGCGGGAGGGATCGAGCCGTCCCTATTCTCGGGGCGCCAGTACCCAGCAAATCCCTCTGTCCGCTTCCGGCGGCGCTTGGGACCCCCCACGCGGCTCACCCGACACGCGCGAAACATGGGATTGCCGGGCGTCTCCGCCGCTAACAAGCCGATCTCTGTCGGGAGTCGCCGGGGGGCTGCGCCGGCTCGGGGGGCAGGAGGGATCGAGGGGTCCGTGCTCTCAGGGCGCTAGGACCCAGCAAATCCCTCTCTCCTCTTCCGGCGGCTTTTTGGGCCCTCTGCGCGGCTCGCCCGACACGCGTGAAACGTGGGACTGCCGGGCGTCTCCGCCGCCACCAAGCCGATCTCTGTCGGGAGTCACCGGGGGGCTGCGCCGGCTCGGGAGGCGGGAGGAATCGAGGCGTCCGTGCTCTCAGGGCGCTAGGGCCCCGCAAATTTTTCCGCTCCCGGCGGCGTTTGGGGCCCTCCACGCGGCTCGCCCGACACGCGCAAAACGTGGGATTGCCGGGCGTCTCCGCCGCTAGCAAGCCGATCTCTGTCGGGAGTCGCCGGGGTTGCACCGTCTTGGGAGGCAGGAGGGCCCGAGGCGGCCGCGCTCCCACTGCGCCTGGACCGATCCCCGCTTCTTCCCCGCGGGGATCATCCCTGGCTCCCAGCGTCTGGGACTTTCCCACGTCTCGCCCCGGCAGCCTGGTCCACCCTACCACATCTCCCCCGGCATCTCAGAGAAATACGCCCAGTTTAAACTTCCCAGCCGAGGTCCCGGCATTCACGCTCACCAAGTCTATCTCGAGCTGGTGGTGTTTATTAAGGAGGTTCGCTCCCTTGCTGCTCACCCGGTCGCCATCTTCCCCGGATCCCCTTCTAATTTTTATTTATCTCTTGGAATTTTCCTAACTTTCATCCTAACTCAATTATATAGTTCAAGGTGCTTTGTGGAGAGAAGATTCTCAGGGTTTCTACTCTTGTACAAAATCAACCTCTAATTTATTTAAAGGGCCCATCAATTTGACTTGCTGATATTTGTCTACTTTTGCACTTTCAAAATACCAAATTCATGTATTTCATGTGTTTCATAATTTTATGATTATTAAATATTTAATGTAAATATTTTCTAACATTCAAAGTTGACATGAGGCTTAAATAACAATATACAGAGAGTTTTGGCATTTATGACATATGGTAAACATATAGCTCAGTATTACAGACATATACATGCTAATAAATACATGGGATATTATGGAAAGAATAAAAGCACATATATAATCTCCTGATAGGATCTGCTTCCAGGCAAGAAAACTCAATTGCTAGAAACATAAAAGAGAGGAAATAATTTTTCCAATAAATCATTTGGTAACTTTTGAGTTTTTTAATCTGATGCATGTCTTTCTTATTTAAAATTATTTTAAACAATAATTATGAATCTATTACAGTTGCGTATGAGACAGATGAGAATGTTTGGAATTATTTTCCTCTTTTAATTTTACATATGTGTGTGTGAGTTGTTTGAAGTTTTTATCTATATTCAGATAGAAACCAAGGCTTAAAAATACATCGATATATGTCTATGCCATTATAAAAATTAATGCTTAATTTTTACCTTGTTATATCATAGAATTAATATTACATTACCTTAAAAATAATCAGAGAGCACTTCACGCTAATTTGTTGTAAAGAACAATAATAAAATAACTTTAAAAGAAGGCAACTTACTTTAAAAGCTGAACATTAAAGATAGCAAAGATAATTTATACTTATAAATTATATCCATGCCTTGAAAGTTTTATAGGAGGTATGCGTCCTCAGAGGTACATGGCAGAAAAGTAAAACTTGGCTTTGTTATTGTTGCAAATTCTCGTAAAGGAAATCACTTCTGCTTATTTAAAAAACTTCATAGCAAGATGCCTTTGTACGTATGGAATAGTCCTGAAGCCATTTACAGTAAACATATAAAGGGATGCTTACAACTGCATCCTAGTTGGGCTGTTCCCTATAAAATATGGGTTCATTCAAAAGCGAGCTATCGCTGCATCTAAGTGCCAGAGCATCCTTTCAGACTGCAGCTGGAGTGGCCCAAAGCAGCCCCCTGTGCATCTCTGCATTATTGGCCTTTCCTTTAAATTCATTGTCTTTTGGCAATTTTAGGCACTACAGTAGACTGATACCTTCATCTTCCATTTCATCTGATCTACATCAAAGTTTCTCAGCCTCTGTAGTATTGGCATTTGGGGGTTGACAATTCTTGGTTGGCATATGCTGCCCTGCAGTAATTCTGCAGTACTACCGTGGAATACTCTCTGACTTGCAACTTTTATGAACACATGGTTGGCCTTCTTCTTTGTGAAATAGTAGCTTCAACATTCTTTGTGGTCAGAAATTTCAAGGCCCTGCTGAATACACTTAAACTGACCATACTTGCAAGTTGAGAAAACATGGATCTCTGAGAGAATACCACTTGTTTGTGCTTGTTTGTCTTGAAACCTTCCCTGCTTTTTCCTCCCCAGCTATAAAAGAGGTGCTTACTCCTGTCTCCTCATGGTAATGTATGGCCAGGAAGCAACAGGAAAAGGGATATATTTTAAAAGTCACAAACTTATTCTGTATTCAAATATCTCTTATTTTAGCACCTGCCAGACAAAAAATGGAGAATGGTAATAACTGATTTACATACAGTGGATTTTTATGCTCTTCTTGTGTTTACTCCAGTACTACAATGAGTAGGTTTTTATAATATTTTGAAGAGAATAATAAAAAAGGAACAATAACAAAATACCAACAACATAGAAAAATACAAAACAAAACAAAAACAATAAAAATGATATAGGGTTTCAGAGCAACTTGATAGGAATTAACAGTGGCCATTATATTACATATTGTTTTCTTCACTGGATGAAAGATCTAAACATGAAAACAGAAACACTAAATCTACTGGATGGGAAAATAGGTTAAAAAAAATCTCGAAGACATAGGGGTGGGCAGACAGTTCATGAGCAAAAACCAAACTGCATGCGAAGTACTTCAAAGAATCAACAACTGGGATCCCATGTTATTGAAAAGATTTGCACATCAAAAGAAATCACCAACAGAGTAAAAAAAAATTCACAAATTGGTAAAAATTTTAGCCAAGTGTCCCTCAGACAAAGGACTTCTATCTAGAACATGTATAGAGAATTAAACAAAACCAGGCCCCCCAAATTCAAAGACCCAACCCAAAAATGGGCTCCTGAGATAAGTACAAAATTCTCAGATGAAGAAATACTGATGGTGAATAAATATATGAAAAAATGTTCAACATTATGGGTCATTTGAGAAATACTGAGATTCCATCTCACCCCCGAAAGAATGGCTGTCATCCAGAAATCAACCAGTAGCAAATGCTGGAGAGGCTGTGGGGAAAAGGAGTAGCAGGCTTTGGTGATGGGCTTTCTAAAATGTTATGTGATAGGAAAAAAAGGAAACAACACACATACATTTTAATCTAGAAAAAGCCTGGAAGAATGGTTGCTTAACAGATAACAGGCCACCTACATATGACCATGTCTTGCAAACACTTTGTGAGATTACTGCCTATATCCAAACAGACAAGCAAAGGGTCTTACTCACCAGCTTCCTGTCTATCCCACTGAAGCTCCCTGAAGCACAAGGCATGACCAAACAGTGGCATGATCTTGAGTAGGTCCCTTCATTCCTCTGAGTCTCAGATTTGCTTCATGGTAAGTCCTCAAAAATGAGAGGGAGAATGGTGAGAATCTTATCTTTGATGAGTGTTCTTTGTCCTGGTTCTCTTTTCACTGCTTTTTCTGCTAACCCTGTAGGCCAAAATGGTTGGAAACTGAATAAAATGAGCTGGAAAAGATAAAAAAAAAAATGTATTCATAAGACTGTGGGAGACCAGATAGGAAGGTTAAGGCCTAATTAGCCTCTTCTGTGAGCACTAGGGAGAAAGGCAGCAGGAGTGTGCACTAACGTTCTGCAGGGAAAGTTAATACAACAGAGACTCTGTGGTTTACTCGGATATGTACCAGGGATGATGGGAGACAGATGAATCCTATTTTTCTCTGGGTGTTTGTGCCTGTGTCTGAGTGAATAAATCCAAGACATGTCAGTCACTTGAGGCTCTTTGTCGAAGGGAGACAAGAGTCCCCTGGCCCCCCACATTTTAATTCTCTGTCTCTGCTTTTCACCTTCATCTTCTCTCAGTCAGATACGAGTTCATGCGTTGGTTACTACATGACGCACATTACTGCTCGGTTTATTAAGTGAAGTTTAAGACCCTGTGTTTTGACTGTTCTCCTTTCCCCCTCTCTGCTATAATGCACATATGTTGTTTAGCAAAACCAACATAGGAGTTGGGTTCTTTAGGAAACTAAAATTAGATATGTTTCAAAAATGAACTTCAGCAATTTTCATTTTGGAGGCTACGTTTGCAAAGCAAACAATTACACTGTGCGCTCTCCCCATTTCTGAGTCTGTACATGACAGCCCCCCTCCCTGCCTCTCTCCCTCCCTCCCTCTCTGTCCCCCTCTCTCTCTGCTCCATCCTTGCGGGCTTGCTTCCAGTGAGGAATTGCCTTGCTTCAGGTAGTCATGCTGCGTTCAGTCAGGAGATCCCAGGAGAGTCACAGAGCAGCCTGAGGCTCTATCTGCTGAGCGTGTTCCAGACCACACTCAGACAAGCCGCCTACTTCTTGGATCAGTGATGAAGCTGTCAACTTCTTCATTTATCATCTGATTTACCTTCCCTCACAGGTTACTATTTATTGCTACCTCTTTTCTGGAAATGTAAACATAATTCACCTAGCTGGAAAGTTTTCATATTGCATTTTATACTTTCTCCAACTAAGGAAATGCATGATCCATTTCAGTTTTTTGTTCTCTTTTGGTTTGGTTTTTGTTTTTTACCCTGGCCAGAATAGTGTTCTCAGCAAATTTTTCAATTCTTCTGACACATGAGTAAATGGTGGGCATTGGATTGATTATAGTGAATTTTTTTTTTTTAGTAAACTAGTTTTGTCATATGCAGGTGAGATAGGAGATCAAGAAAAAATTTCATCTTCAACTTTTACTTTTCTTAATACAGGTTTATACTTAGTACAAACATAATTATTATAGTACAGTGCATAATAATTATATTCATCTTTAAAAGTTGGTATATGTACATAATGCTTAATCCTTTTTCATCCCATTCCTCTTCCTTTCCCCCTTCGCTCAATGTCTTTGTCCCATCCCTTTTACAAAAGATCTACCACCATGTTTTCTGTTATACAATCTGTATTCTGATCTTTACCTATACTTAGGGTTTCTCATGTAAGAGAAGTCATGTAATATTTAAGCTTGTGTGTCTGGTTTACTTCCCTTTACGTTATGATGTCAAGGTGTATTCATTACCTGAAAAAACTGACTCAAATTTATTCTTCTTTACAACAAAGTAGTATTCCACTGTGTATAGATGGTGTATAGATGATACAAAGACAAACAATATACTGACATACGGTGAAAACCAATTAATAGCAACAACTATGTCACCCTGGCAGTAACAGCAAAACCAGTGGCAGTGAGTCAAAGAAAAATGAGATATTAACATACTATGAAAAATAATGCATCTACCACTGTATCACCCATAACCCTAGAAAAGAGCTCTCTGCTTACGATCTAGACATCAAGACAAACCAAACACTGACATGTATTAAATATCTACTAAATGCAATGACTATACTGCTGTTAACAATAGAACAGAACTCAACAATAGCAGCATAGAATTAACTAAATATCTAAAGATTAATAAAGTAATAAGTAATTAATAGTAATTAATAAGTAATTAATAGTAAACTAGTAAAAATGGAGAGGGTGTGGTGTGGAACAGGGGAATGAGAGAAGCAAAATTTGAGACAGAAAAGGAAGATTAGACGGAAGAGATTACATTGACATAATTAATAGAATTAGGTGAAAGTTACAGAAAAGAATAGATCCGAAACAGAAGAGAAAAAGAGAATAATAAAAGGGAAAAAGAAGAAAATAAAAAGATAAAAAGGAAAAATCCTAAAAAAAATTAAATAAAAATTGAAAGAAAATGAGCCCAAAGAAAATGTTTCCATCTGGTTACTTTTCAGGGTTTGCAGTATATACCGCATGTGGGGGAGGGGCAATATCACACCTAAGACCTATTTTGTCTCCACACTCAGGTGTTTGTGTGTGAACACTGAATCTTACCTCACCTTTCCTTCTGGGTGTAGTAGGGCTATGATTTCAACCGTCAGGCCCTAGTCCCTAGAAGCTCCTAGATTTTGTGTTCCTCTGTGCACCCCAAGTTTTTGATTTTCTACCCAGCTTCATGGCCTGTGGGTTTGCGAGATCCCCTCCTTTCCCAAGAGGCCCCCACTTCCCTACATCCCAGGCTGTGGCAACCATCCAAGCTGGGGCGTATCCTTGCTTCTGTTGGCAAATGAAGAAAGCACACAGATCACTTAAGCTCTGGGCTGGTTGTAGACCGTGCGGCCTGGGTTCAAGTAGACTTCCTAATTTAATGCCAGCACGTTCAGACCCAGCCTTTTCTAAAACCCACATATGACCAGCCTGGCTTCTCGAATTGGGGTTCCGGACCTTTCTTACTTGCTGGCCAGAGTTTGGTTGTGCTCTCTCTAAACTATCTCTTGTGGCTGTCTCCACCCTGTCACTGAGTTAGGATGACACCCAAAGCCTGAAGTGCAGTTGTTCTGTAGTTGTTTGAACCTCAGTATTGAACAGTTAACCCCTCCCCGAAGCCATCCCTAATTACACCCTCTTGAGCACAGTGGGCGGCGTATGCACTGCTTTTCTTCTCCAGCTCTAGCCTGCCATGTGGAAGGAGCCACTTTCAGAGTTAAAACTCCATGCTGTTTTTGCAGTTTACAATATCCGCGGGCTTTTCTTGGTGCTGGCGCTGCCGGCACGGTCTGTGGTTTCTCCCTGTAGCTGCTGGCCTTTGCTGAGCTTATCTTGTGTGGCACAGCCAGGTCTCCCTCCCTGGGAACCGGGGCCAGCGTTTCAGCTGGGGCTCAGTTCCTTCGTCAGCGTTGTTCTTTGTTTCTCCAGCTTCTTTACAGTTTCCGGTTTTCCCGGCAGTGCCTCCCCATTTCCCAGAGTTACTTTTATTCTCTTCACCAAGTTGTCGTTTTGCAGGTATCTTCATTTCAGTTCCTGGAGAGACTCCATTCTTCTACTTCTCTCTAGCCTGACCCCATCTTTCAAGACAAAATTTCTGATATTAGCATTTGCTGAGAAGTGAGTATATTCCAGCTATAATTTTAAAATTATGAATTCCAAGGTTTTCTCGTTACGACTTGCTTTTAGCATAACTCACAGAGTTCATGAATATGGAATGAATTTCAGTTTATCATTACTTTTCTCATTAAATGCGACATAGTTTTCTCAGAAGAAAAATTCACTTACAGCCCTGGAGAAGCCTTTTGAACTAAGACTCTTAAAGCTCAGGCAGGTGGCATTTTTGTTTGTTTTGTTACATTTTGCTTTCATGCTATGGAAATTAAATTCAGATCCCTCAGACTGAGTTAAATCTCCAGGTCTTTGTTTTTTCCGAGACAAGTTCTTGCCAATTTTCTCAGTCTGAGCTTGAACTTGTTATTCTGCCTCAGCCTCTGAGTGCTGGGATCAGTCAGGTTTTGTTTCTCTTCATGCTGGTGCCTGTATCACAGGGAAAGTGGCAGAGGGCAGGGGGATGGTGAGAAGGCACACCTCCATCCTGTATTCTCCGTGACATGTAAATCATTTTAGCAGAGAAAATATAGTAGAAAAACTGCTGGTTTGTGGTAGTATTCAATTTGTAAAAAACAAAAGGTAAGGTGCAAAAAAAGTTTTTGATTTCAGGATAAGATTAAAAGCAATTTTCTTTCTTCAATAGAGGACTATTATAATTTGAAGACAAAGGAAATGACTTGATATAAAATATATATTATGTTAATTGTAATGTGTTGAGAGTTGTCCAGAGCAGGGCCAGTTTGTAACAGTTACATGAAAATCTTGTAGGTTAATCTACCCTGAATACCGTAGCACTCAAATGATAAAGCTAAATATTTCTCAGCTCTTTCCCATGCCAGAAAACTTTCAAAGATTACTGTCAATTCGCATCAAGGGGCATATGTTACGCTTAGACTCCAGGGCTTTTTGGAACAAACAGCTGTTTCTTTGCAGAATACACTATTGCCGAGTCAGCAAAACCTCTTAGCCACTCCCCTGAATGCACTCTGTTCCTACCTCTTTCTCAGATAAAGGTTGGGGCAGCATTAGGAAGGAACCTCAGTTGCCCCATTTCTCTATCCTGAATGACTGTGGACTCCACCATTTCAAACTTCTCAGAAATTATGACCTCATTCACATGGCAGCTTTGCCTCAAAAATTGCAAGAGACAATTTGTCGAGGTTTTCAAGTATAATTTTATCATTTGTACTCCTAAAACCTATACTACTATTATGTAATTACATTTTTCAAAGCGGAGTAACTTATACCTTACCTACAGAAAGTTGGGCCTGCATATAAGAATCAAAAGGATTGGCTTTCTCCAGTCTCTCAGATTTGGTGTGGTAAATCAAAAGATATTTTTCTCAGTTCCTGTGCACCCCTTGTCCCTATCAGGGTGCCAACACTGTCTGCCTTTACCAGGAATTGAATCTTGTCATCTGGAAGACCAAGATTTGAAGTATGGGACAGATGCATATAAAGAACCAAAAAGAAATCTTTTCTTCTTTCTTCTCATATGAGTTCCTCCCTACTTTCCTCCATACAAACCAACAATTTAGAGTCAGCATTTGAAACTTATTCTGCAGTCAGGGATTTTGAGGAAAATGGAAAAATAGATTACCATATGCTTAACAAAGACATTTGTAACATAGGGCCAGGTTTGGATCAATAAAATGTTTTCCGTCTAGGAAAATGCATGGTGAAATGTATTGTTTTAATTTTTTGAGGACCTCCATACTGATTTCTGCAGTGGTCATACAAGTTTATGTTGCCAGCAACATCATAGAAAGGTTCTATCCCCACACCCCCAGAAGCCTCACAGCATCTGTTATTATTAGAATCCAATCATAATGTACTGAAAATATACACTAATAAAAAACCCCAATCCATTAAAGGATGAAGCCCAAGCATCACTTTCTACAGGATAATGGTATGGTTTGGGGTAAACCATGACATGGCTTGTATAGGTACGTATCCACTGGACCTTATACTCTTGTTCCAGATATGTGGTTTTAGAGAAATAATGAGTATTTTCCATTGTAACACTGCTTAATTATAGGTGCACTGAGGACACTACCAGTTGTCACAGTAATTTCTCTGGAAATGATTCTGGCATTTTGATAGGGTGTGCCACTACGCATGAGAAAAACCACAAAGACAGAGACGTCAGAGTTAATCTGTCCATGTTGGATTTCAAATACTTGGTACAGGCTCCCTTAGCACAAGCAAAAACACATTCTCTTTAGAAGAGCAACTGACCCTAAAACCACAGTGTAGCTTCGCATATTATCAAATATATTAATTTTAAAGATACTTGTATTCACCTCCATCAGTCTTAGTATAGGTAAATTTCTTAAGTAAATGAATGAATGATTTTCAACTTTTCTTCAAAATGTAAAATATCCTGAATATATGGAAACCTTAATGAGAAAACCATAGACATGAAACTTTATCTAATTTTTGAGAAAAAAAATGATGTTTGTATCACAGTGTTTTACCACACAGATGATTTTTATTCTTTTTCCCAGACATAAAATAGGTCATAAAATTATTCACAAAATAAACTGAGCTATCATTTATCAATCCTATCAGACACTTAAAATATTTAACTCATTTGCAGAATGCATCCACTGGGAGGAAAAATTATACATTCCATTGGAACATTCAACATCATTTTTTCTCTGCTGCCAAAGATGAAAACAAAGTTTACTTTTACTGGAGAAAACACATTATAATCTCATTCCACCAAAGGCCAAGCTCCAGAATTATACATCTGAGAGAGGAGATTTCCTTTCATTTATTTAGAATGTCTTTTCAGCGTATGGGGGTGAGATGCCTGGGTAATGCTACTGGTTTGTGAAATATGATTTCTATTGAAAACTGATGTCTCTCTGAAGACTCCTATGTAGAGTGAGGATAGAGGGATGGACAACAAAGAAAAGCAGTGCATGTAAAGGGCAAGAAGAGCCGTAAAAGACACCCAAGGAGAAATGGTTTTAAAAATTCAAAGGAAAACGATAGGAAGGCTTCCATTTTCTCTTCTTCATAGGGGTTCTGGCAACTTTGTGGTCTGAAATCCGAGCCTGGCTTGTTTGGCGTAAGTCTTTCTTTGGTGAACAGAGGCCCAGCGATGGGCCCAGTGTCTGTTGTTGTTCACACTACTGCTCCTGCTGCCTCCTTGCAAACTGATTCACCTGGCTATAAAGGTTTTGCCTCTGTGGTATCTGGCTGTATTAAGAACACAAATAAAGAGAGACAAAAAGGGACCTTGCTAATCAGCTTTTTGTCACTGTGACAAAATACTCAGCACCTGCAACTTCAAAAAGAGCTGTTTGAGCTCAAAGTTGTAGAAGTTTCAGTCAATGGTCAGCCTGCCCCAGTGCAGAAACAGCATGATGGAAAGTTGCTCCCCTCCGGGCAGCCAGGAAGTGAAGGGAGACAAAGGTCCCGAATGCACCCCTTCAGATCACACATTTATTGCCTCTCCTCCAGCCAGACCCCACCTGCTAACAGCAAGTCAGCTAAGAACTGATCAATAAATTAATCTACTAATGAGTTTAGTGTCCTGATGACCAGAGCACATTCTAAAAACCGCATCTCTGAGCATGTGAGACTTTGGGTTACTTTACATCAAAGTCATAATGGGGACAGAGATGACTCCTAGGGGAAAATAGAGAAATCTCTGTAAGGTCAGCCTCCCGAGTAGCATGTGTGACCCTTTGTGCTATCGCTCGTTCACTTGCTTGTCTTTCTTAACAAAGTTCAGGTTTTCTTTAAAGGACCACCTGTCTGCTTGATGTCACTCTAGCCCCAGTGAAGGAGTCTAAAGGCAGTGGGTGTTTAATACATATTGGATGAAAAAATTGAATACAAAAAAATGACTTTCTAACTAGGGGGTAGATCTCTTTGTCGTAGTAAAATCTGACACAGTCCTCTACTAGTACAGTCTTGGTATAAAGTAGTAAGTAGAAAGAAAGAGCCAAGCCGGGAGTTGGGGGCTGGTGCACACCTGTAATCCCAGCACTCAGGAGGCTGAGGCAGAAGTATCTTTGAGAGTTCGAGACCAGCTTGGGCTACAAAGTGAGCTCAAGGCCAGCCAGAACTGCATAGCAAGACCCTGTTCACCCTATAACTAGCTTAACTGTTCATTTAATTTTAATATGTAAAACTCCATGAGAGAAGTAGAAACAGTAATAAGAAGGCTTCTATATATGGTTCATTACCTCTGACATAGTTACACAGAAGGATTAACCCTAAAATCAAGTGCCTATAATTGATACCTATAAATATATATTGACTCCAGTCAACTCCAGATGTTCCTTTAGTTGGTGCCAGTTCATATGATCACTGTATCTCAGCCTCATCCTACTCATGAAATCCTTTCAGTGAAGCAATACAGAAATCCTATCTCATTTCTAGACAAATTTCCAATTTTATTACAGTCCAGGCACATTTTTAGAATTTTATATATGTATATGTGTATATATATATGTGTGTGTGTGTGTGTGTGTGTGTGTACATATATACACACATACACACACATATATATATAATTCCAAAAATGTGCCTGTATTCTAAATATATATATATATAGAGAGAGAGAGAGAGAGAGAGAGAGAGAGAGAGATCTTTAGATCTGTAATATTCTTGTGCCTGCCAGAGAAAAGATGGCCTTTGTTTTTCAGAATTGAGATAATGAAACTTCAGATTAAAGTCATCTGCCTATGACAGCAAATATTTTGTAAGGAAATATCCAGCTACCAGTTGAATCATCCTAAGCCAACATTGGATATACTTAGGTTCAACTTCTCTGAGCTGCAGTATCTTTATTTATAAAATGTGAGTAATAGCCTCTGCCTCTCTTAACTCACATAACTTTCGTGAAGATCAAACGATATCAAAGGCCTGAAACATTTTTTGAAAGTACAGAGCAAATATTAAATGGAAAACCCCATATCTAGGGACCTTACATTTGTTGTTTTTCTCTTTAACAGGGTTTCTCTTTTAAAACATTGCTAGGACAGAAGCAAATGTTATTTCAGTTTGCCTTGGAGGGACCGTTTCTCAATCAAAACAAAGATCAATCAGCTGTTCAAGCAATCTATCATGATTTTACTGGCTTAGCAAATAAGAAAACTAGAGCACAGAAAGTGCTGTCACGGCTCCAATTTCAGACTGCAGACTAATGCAGTAGCTTTTACATCAAGAAGCTAAGTCTTCTGTTCACTGCCCAACCACTGAATTAGGAAGCCTTGGTATTTTATGTGTTGAGAAAGAAATCCAGAAGTGACAGCTGACACAAATAGGTCATCTCTTTTCTAAGAACTAAATCTCTTGACTATTCAAACTGAATATATATAATTTAGCAAAAGGAAAAATGTACAGAATTTACATCAAAGATTAGAATATTTTGTTTCTTTGAGGGAAGGGTCTCTGGAGAACTTGTATTGAAATGCATGCAGATCTGATGGAGCCTTGTATTCCCAATACTTTTCCTATTCCAAATGATATCTGAGCTATCGTTGAGGCTGAGGCTATAGCGCTAGGTCCTGGGAGGCCCTTTAGTGCCTGTTCTATCCAAATAATGGCTCAGAGGACAGAGGAGAAGTTGCCAGCTGCTGCCTTCAAGACAGTCTCTAACCAGTGTCTCACAGTATGGGTAGGCCAGCTGCCAGCAGGCCTGGAAGCTTTCTAGCTTTAAGATTCTATTTTTGTTTTTGAATATCAGCAGGGATAAGTGGTTAATTTATTGGATGATTAATGGTTTATCTTCAACTTTGTTGTCAGAGATAATCATTCAGTCATGTTTAATGAGATGTCCTGCCTTCATTAAAATCATTAGTATCATTAATTAACAAGATGTGATTAGATTTCACACAATGTGCACCTCATAATAGAAACTTAAACTAAGCCTACATTTCCCTGAAATGAATACTCAGAAAAGAATTAGAAAAATAGAGTTAAATCATCAAGCTAAACTTTTTCCTTGGACTTAAAAAATATTACTCAACTCCAAGAAAGCGGTAGAAGATGATGCATTGGAGTATAGGATTTCCATTTATATCTCCAGTCATTCTAAGGATATATAAGGAAGAAATATATATGAAAGAAATCTCCCTCAATACCTTAATGTACTGCCTCCAGCTGGGGTTCTCACACTGCCTACATGCCTCATGACTGCCCCATTTCTCCCCAAATAGAAAATATAAGTGGAGAGATAACAATGAAAGTTTATCAACCACATTACATTGAAATACTGAGCACAATTAAAGAAGAAGACTGAAAAGATACTGCTGTGCCTGAGAATTCTAGTAAGTGAAAGAACACAGTCACCCATGACACTGTGATTCATAATGTATTAATTCTAGGCAGGTACAATAATACTTTGATTCAGGAACAGAATTGTTTGGTAAAATTTTTCTTCCATCTGTGAACTCCACATTGGGTGATGGTCACGATCATGCCCATCTTCCCCAGAATCAGGGAACTAAAGTTTGTGGACCAAGGTACCACTGTATTTCAGAAGAGATGTTTTCAGCTTTGATATCATTAAAACTGAAAAAAATCTAAATTTAGAACAAATAAGACCTGCAAAGTACAATTTTTAAAATGTGTTGATCAAGGGTTTTCAGCCACACATACCACATTCTATCAATTTGTTTTTACTGATAACATTCTGTGAAAGGTAAATTTTTATAATGGTTATAAAACATGTTTATTTAAAACATTATCTAATTCTCCTTTCATTCACCCATAGGCCTATTTGTCTGTTTTATAGTAGACCTAATACATTAATTATAACCTTTCTTATATGTCATTTATTAATAAGGAAGAGAATGTATACTGAAAATAGGTACTTATTTTAACCAGTTGGATATATCATAATCACAAAAGTTGAGGACTCCCAGTTTCTCTAACATTCATAGTGATTAATTTATAAAACGTTGCTTCCTACTGTAGAGTTTAGCTGGATGTTAGGTCCCTGGGTGACCCAGTCCCTAGACTGCCAGAGCTTTGCATGCTATTTAGCCACTCATGGTCCTAAGGACAGCACCAAACTCTCCCCTCACTCAGATTCAAATAGCCAAAGGTTTATTGAGAAAATCAGTAATGGTTAATAGGCCTCTCAAATTAGCATGCCCACAAAAGAAATAGTGATTTCTATAAGCAACTGTGTTTTGCTATTTTTTATCACTCTCTCAGTTAATTGCACCCCCTCATTTGTTCAGTCACTCAGGCCAAAAATCTAGGCATCTCCTTTAACTGTCCTCTTTATCTTTTTTCTCGTATTCAATACCAGTGAGTTCTCTGTCCACTCTCACAAGCTCCCCACCCCGCCATTTTCCCCTGTCACAATAGATTTCAATCCTGTGTGTTTCCTCCCAATCCCCCTGGCACTGCCATCGTCATTTCTCACTCAGTTCAAAGCAAGATCCCCTAAAGAGTTCTCTCCGTTAATCATTGGTATCTACCCACTTACTTAACAGTGTCAACCCCACTCACCTTTCTTGGCATAGCACCAATGACCACACGTCTGTGCATTACAAAAGATCCCTCGACACACAGCAAACTCGTCTCAGAAAAAAAGAATCAAATTGCCTACTGTTTCCACTGGGGTTTTTTTCACATAAACTTTTGTGAAAGAACATTTGTAGCTTCAAAGTACAGAAGAGCTGAGAAGGTAGGTCTGGCTGTCTGGAAGCTCCTCCTCCATCTTGAATGTTGCATATTAGAAATTAAAAATGTCGACCTGCATTTCTGAAGATGGATATGTCAAAAGCAAGAAAGAAGAAAGTCAGATAAAAGCAGAGAAAGGAAGGGAGGGAAGGGAAGGGAAGGGAGGGAGGGAAGGGAAGGGAAGGGAAGGGAAGGGAAGGGAAGGGAAGGGAAGGGAAGGGAAGGGAAGGGAAGGGAAGGAAAGGAAAGGAAAGGAAAGGAAAGGAAAGGAAAGGAAAGGAAAGGAAAGGAAAGGAAAGGAAAGGAAAGGAAAGGAAAAACAAGGTTTTATTGAGGATATGGAGAAAATGGAACCCTTGTACATTGCACACAAAATGATTCAGCCTCTTTGGAAGATAGTATATGTGATGAACCTTCAGAAATTAAGTAGGTACAGAAGGATAATATGATGTGATAATGTCATTTCCAGGTGCATACCCAAGATAGTTGAGAGCAATGACTCAACAGATGTACCACCACATTCATAGCAGCACCGTTCAAAATAGCCAAAGAACAGTCTACTGATGGATGAGTGGATAAACTCAATGTGGCTTTCACATAGAATTAGACACTTTTCAAGTTTTGAAAAGAATGAAATTCTCATACATACTACCACATAGGATACCCCTTGGAAACATTGTGCTCAGTGAGAAAAACCACATACCAAAGGACAAATATCAATCAATTCCACATATATGAGATACACATAGTAGTCCAAGACATAAAAAAGGAAAAGAGAGTGATGGGTATTAGAAAATGGAATAAGTGGAGAATGGAAGTTATGGCCTGATGGGTTCAAAGTTTGTTTCCATGATGGCAAAGTTCTGGAGAGACAGCAGTGGTGACTGCATGCAGTGTGAATGTAAGTAATGCCACTGAAGTACACTCCACAGAAACTTCAAGATGGCAAGTTTATATCATGTATATTCCATGAGAATAAAACCTGTGCTCTTTATTTCAATAATAGTCCCCTACCTATTCCTCACTGACCAGAGAATTTTAAGACTTAAATTAGGTGTTGTGTTTTTCCTCATTGCAAGTTCTCCTGGGGCCCTTTGTTCCATTGTAATGGAAACTTTGACTCTCTTTCAGAGTTTTAGCCCTGGATTTCTGTCCCTACCCCTTCCTCTTCACTCTATCTTACTGTCTTGCATTCCTTGTATGTCTAACACAGTCATGATGGGGGTCTTCACCCTTCCTGAAATATACTTAGACCCAGAGTTTCACACTGTTATTTATCAATCACTTCCTTTCAAATGTCACCTTCACAGAGAAGACTACCTTAACCACCAACTTAACGGGTACTCCATTTCTAATTTTAATTCTGGTCATTCTTAATCCTTTCACTCTACTTTAATTAAAAATCTTTGTCATTATCTGAAATCATTCATTAGTTTTGATTATCCAAATCTCTCATGAGATTGAGAGTAGAGACTTTTAATTGCCCAAGCAGTGCCTGGCATATCATAAGCATTTCATAACTATAATTTGAATGAGTGACTTCTGATAGTGGACATCTAGATTTTCTGAAACACGGTCTATTTAGAGTCACTTGAGCTTGCTTAACTGAAGCTTAATTGAATTGAATCAGCTTATGCGAAGGATATGTATATGCTCTTCCCAAAAACCCCTTTAAGGAGTTGTGGACACAGAGGCTATGTGAGATGTCAGCAGATGGCCTTGTGCTGTTGGTCACTTTAGGCACTGCTGCAATTGCAGGAGGCATCTGGACAATGTTCAAGTCCTTTCTGTGACACCCACACCCAATGACTGATGGGACATACATTTTCTCCCAGTACAAGCCACTCTGAAGGGCAATTGGCTCCAGGGCAGGCCAGAATTCTGCAGCAGTCTTCCGACCTATCACATAGCTCTAATTCACCCTGTGCCTACATATACTCCCTCTCCTCATTCCCACAGGTTATCCCTCACCATAAGAAATAACCCAAGCCCCAGCTCAGGATTCACTTCCCAGGAATCTGACCTGAAGGAGCTGTGTGCACAGATGAACATAAAAGGACTTCCCTTTCCAAATTTACCCCTGGAGTTCCTGATGACTAAATGTATTATGACCAACTTAGTGAAAGCCTGAGACCAAGTAAACACTTTCCTGTAACACTGGTGAGGCTGGAGAAAGCTTTGGTGCTGGTAGAAGTTTTTCCATACACAGGAAAGGTTGCCCATGACCATTTGGATCTAGGACTACATTCACATTTAATGAGATTTCATATTTGTGTCACCCCATGTTGTTTGTCTTCCAATTTGCGAGCAGGGACTAAGTGAAGTGAGGGACTTAGCCTTGGATGTGTTGCCTCGTGGTGCCCTGAGAGAGAGATGAACAATGCAAGACACCTGCTTAGTGGTACAAAGCCCAGTAGCAATGACTTGGACGGAGGACCTAAGATTTTAACAAGTTCACCGTTGTGTTTCAAATATGCATGCTTTGGCACTCTGACCTGGGTCTCTGGGCAGGGAGGAGCTCGGCCCACAAAGCAGCACATAGGTGGCCCCTCTGTCTGTGTGGAACTCTGGGCAGGTGAGGTGGGTGCGCACTCCGACTTGGATCTCTGGGCAGGGAGGAGCTCGGCCCACAAAGCAGAGTCTGAGCAGCCTTCTGAGTGGAATGCTTGGCAGAAAGCTTAAGGGATGTTTTCCCAAAGAGAGGGAGACATTGGAGCAGCCTTTACAAAGGACCTTTACCTGGTGAGCTGCCTGGGTAATTTGTAGCTCAATACTTTTCATCTAATATCCAAAATGACAAGAGAGAAGAGCAAAAAGCAGTCTCAGAATTCAACCCCACCCAGAACAAGTGCTGGACGCAATGATATAGGAGAACCAGGAAACGACATACCTGCTATTTCTGAAACAATCACATCTGAAGTAAAGAAACAACTCCATCAGGCCATAGAGGAAATTAAAGCATAAATAATCTCTCAGGCAAAAAATGAAGTGAAAACAATAATGGAAGAAATGCTCCACACATATAGAGAAGAAACAGATAAAAGAATAGAAGAGTATAGGAAACAAACGGAAACGTTACATGTGCAATTTAGGAATGAATTACAATGAATGAAATAGGCCCAAAGAGATTGCCAGGAAATGAAAACTTCCAGTGAAAGCTTCCAAAACCACTTCAATGAAGCCGAAGATAGAATTTCAGATCTTCAAGACAGCATGGTGGCTAGTGAGCATAAAAGGAAGGATCTCATAAAGTCATCAAGGATCCAGGAAAAACAAATCCAACAGCTGCAAGATGAGGCAAAAAGAAATAATATCCAAGTAATAGGAGTCAATGAAACAGCAGGAGGCAACACAAATGATATAAAAAGAATATTTGCTGAAATAATAGCAGAAAATTTCCCAAGCATGGTAAAAGATACTGAAGTGCAGTTAAATGAAGCATATAGAACCCCCAACAAGCCATAACTCAAATAAAGCCACACCCAGACATATAATAGTCAAGATCCCAGACATCCAGCAAAAGAACAAAAATATTAAAATCTGCTAGAGAAAAGAAACAGGTCACCTATAAAGAAAGACCATCAGAATCACAGCAGACTTCTCAACAGAAACCATGCAATCAAAAAGAGCTTGGAGTGAGGTATTACAGATTCTGAGACAAAACAGCTTCTAACCCAGACTGATGTATCCTGCAAAACTATCCTTCAAATTCAATGGAGAAATAAAATATTTCCACAACAAAGAACAACTGAAGAACTTCATGAGTGCCAAACCAGCATTGCAAAAATCACTAAAAGATATTCTAGACAGAGAAAAAACTGACCACAATCTCAAGAACAACAATACAAAGGAACCCTCAAACAGAACAAGCAAGTAAACAGAGAGCAAAAGTAGGAAAACAACAACAAGTAGATAGCACGACAAGAATAAGCCAAACTATAACCGTTATAACCATTAATGTAAATGTCCTCAATTCACCAGTCAAAAGAAACACAATGGTAGAATGGCTTAAGAAACATAATCCAACGATATGCTGTATACAGGAAACACATTTACTCAAAAGGAAATCCACAGGCTGAAAGTTAAAGGATGGAAAACAATTCTCCATGCAACAGGTCCCCAGAAAAGAGCAGAGGTAGCTATTATGTTTGCAGACAATGTAAACTTCAAACCAAAAACAAACAAAAGAGATAAAGAAGGTCACTACATACTAGATAGGGGAAAGCTACAAGAGGAAGAGGAAACGATCCTAAACATTTATGCACCAAATAATGGAGCACCAAACTTTACAAGTCAAATCTTAAAAGACATGAAAACTCAAATTAAAAACACTCTTGTAATAGGGGACCTAAACACCCCTCTGACGCAAAGAGACAGGTCAATTGTACAAAAACTCCTCAAAGAAATAACAGACCTGAACCAAAAGTGTAAACAAACGGACTTAGTAGATGTATACAGAGTGTTCCACCCAACAACATCAGAATACACATTTTCCTCAGCTGCACAAGGGTCTTTCTCTAAAATTGACCACATTCTAGACAACAGAGCACATCTACCTAAATGCAAAAGAACTGAAATTATCCCATGCATATTATCTGATCACGGTGCAATGAAATTGGAAATTAATGACAAAGAGAACTCCAAAAACCGCATAAACACTTGGAAATTAGACAACAACCTCCTGAATAACCAGTGGGTCACACAAGAAGTTAAGGAAGAAATTTTAAAATACCTACAAACAAATGAAAATGCAAATACAACCTACCGGAATCTGAGGGATGCAATGAAAGCAGTCCTCACAGGGAAATTTATAGCGATGATCTCATACATAAAGAAAACAGAAAGAGAGGAAATAAATAGCCTAAACCTACACCTCAAACTTTTAGAAAAAGGGCAACAAGCCAAACTAAAAGCCCAAAGAAGGGAGGAGATTATAAAACTCAGGGCAGAAATTAATGTAATTGAGACAAAGAAAACTGTACAAAAAATAAGTGAATCAAAGAGTTGGTTTTTTGAAAGAATAAATAAAATTGATAAACCCCTAGCCAACCTTATCAAAAAAAGAAGGGAAAGAACTTAAATTCATGCAATAAGGAATGAAAAGGATAAAATCACTACAGATCCAACAGAAATCCAAAAGATCATTAAAACCTACTTTGAAAATCTTCACTTGCATAGGATAGAAAATTCAGAAGAAAAGGAAAGATTCCTAGAAATGTACGAATTACGAAAATTGAATCAGGAAGATTCAAAAATCCTGAACAACCCAATATCAATTAATGAGATTGAAAACGTCATTAAAAGCTTACCAACAAAGAAAAGCCCAGGCCCTGATGGATTCATAGCAGAATTCTATAAAACATTCAGAGAAGATGTAATGCCAACACTCCTCAAACTCTCCAATGAAATTGAAAAGGAAGCAACTCTCCCTAACTCATTTCTGGAGGAAAGTATTATACTGATACCAAATCCAGAGAAGGACCCAACAAAGAAAGAGAACTATAGCCCAATATCTCTAATGAAGATAAATGCAAAGATACTCAACAAAATACTAGCACATAGAATGCAGCGAATCATAACGAAAATTATACACCATGACCAGGTTGGATTTATTCCAGGAATGCAGGGATGGTTCGATATTCACAAATCAATTAATGTAATACATCATATCAATACAGCCAAAGACAAAAACCACATGATCACTTCAATAGATGTGGAAAAAGCCTTTGATAAAGTCCAACATGAATTCATGTTAACAACCCTAGAAAAAATAGGAATAGATGGCCTCTACTTCAATCTGATCCAAGCCATCTCTGACAAACCAACAGCCAACATCATACTAAATGGACAAAACCTGAAAGCTTTCACATTAAAGTCAGGAACAAGACAAGGATGTCCACTGTCACCACTCCTATTCAACATAGTTCTGGAAGCATTAGCCAGAGCAATTAGATAAGACAGACAAATAAAAGGAATTAGGATAGGAAAGGAAGAAGTTAAATTATCACTATTTGCAGATGACATAATACTATACATGGAGGACCCCAAAAACTCCACAAGAAAACTCCTGGAATTAATCGACAAATTCAGCAGAGTAGCTGGATACAAAGTCAACACCCAAAAATCAATAGCATTCCTATACACGAACAACAAACAGACCAAGAGAGAAATTGAGGAAACCATACCTTTTACAATAGCAACCAAGAAATTGAAATACTTAGGAATCAATCTAACAAAGAATGTGAAAGATTTATTCAGTGAAAACTACAGTACTCTGAAAAAGGAGATCGAAGAAGATATCAATAAATGAAAAAACATACTGTGCTCATGGTTAGGAAGAACTAACATCGTGAAAATGGCCATATTACCAAAATTGTTGTACAGATTCAATGCAATTCCAATTAAACTACCGTTAGCATACCTCACAGATCTAGAGAAAACATGCCTCAAATTCATCTGGACCCAGAAGAGATCCAGAATAGCAAAAGCAATCCTGGGCAACAAGGACAAGTCAGGTGGAATCACAATCCCTGACTTGAAATTATATTACAAAGCTACTGTAATAAAACCAACCTGGTACCGGCTAAAAAACAGACCTGAGGATCGATGGAACAGACTAGAAGATGCAGCCACAATGAAAAACACACTCAGCCACCTAATATTTGACAAAGGGGACAACCAATCTCACTGGTAAAAAGAAAGCCTGTTAATAAATGGTGCTGGAAAAATTGGCTTGCCTGTTGCCAAAAACTGAAAATAGACACACGTCTACCACAATGCACCAAACTCAAGTCAAAATGGATCACAGATCTCAACACTAAAACAGAAACTCTAAATCTATTGGAAGAGAAAGTAGGTAAAAATCTTGAAGACATAGGAGTAGGCAGAGAGTTCAGGAACAAAAATGAAACTGCAAGGGAAACAGTTCAAAGAATCAATAACTGGGACCTCATCCTACTGAAAAGTTTTTGCACATCTAAAGAAATCATCAGCAAAGTAAAAAGAAAACCTACAAATTCGGAAAAATTCCTAGCTGGCTGTCCCTCAGACAAAGGTCTTCTATCTAGAGCATACAAAGAATTAAAAAACATGTACCTGTCCAAATTCAAAGACCCAATCCAGAAATGGGCATCTGAGATGAATGCACAATTCTCAGACAAAGAAATACAAATGGCAAATAAATACATGAGAAAATGTTGTACATCTTTAGTCATACGAGAAATGCAAATAAAAACAACATTGAAATTTCACCTCACCTCAGTAAGATTGGCCAGTATTAAGAAATCATCCAAAAACAAATGCTGGCGAGGCTATGGAGAAATAGGGACTCTACTGCACTGCTGGTGGGATTGCAGACTGGTGAAACCACTGTGGAGAGCCGTATAGATATTTCTCAGCAAACTAGGTGTAGAGGTTCCATTCAAACCAGCTATTCTCCTTCTGGGTTTTTCCTCAGAAGAACTGAAAACATCATTATCACCGTGATATATGCGCACCCATGTTTATACCAGCGCAATTTGTAATAGCTAAATTGAGGAAGCAACACAAATGTCCAGCCACAGAGGACTGGATTAAGAATCGGTGGCATTTTTATATAATGGAATATTACTCAGCTATAAAGAGGGACAGACTTGGGGCCTTTGTAGGCAAATGGTCACAATTAGACACCATACTCATAAGTGAAATAAATCAGAGGTACATATGTAAGCAATGTATTGTGTCACTGGTGTAAGAACCTGAGGGTGGGAATATAAACTAAGAGGCGTGAAGGAAATCTGTTCAAAAGTAAAGAACAGATGGGATGAGGGAAAGGAGAAAAGAAAGAGGCAAATATGTATGTATGTATGTATGTATGTATGTACATATGTGCAAGATGGCTAACATGGTTCCACTATTGTCTTAGGTCACTTTATGGTAAGGAATAGTTGATGACTGGTTGTTTGATCAATCTTGTATGTCTATACGAGTTTTCCTGAGCATACACTTTGAAGTTATCAATATGCAATGCAACAACTATTGTTGGTTTCCTGTTGTTTTGTCTATAATTCAATTTTGATTATACTGTTATTGTGCTACTTTGTGTCTCTTTGTTAATACTTTCCTCCTTTTTGTTGATGTTGTTCTTTTTCTTTAACATTTTAAAAAAATTTTTTAAAGTTATAAAAAATATATGCATGCTTTTCCAGGAGACCAGATTATCAAGTACGCTGTTTCCCTTACATGGAGATCTCCAAGATATACATCAAGAGCAAAAATAAAAGAGCTAACAGGAGATAGGGAAATATAGCCTTTGCAAATGGGAAGAGAAGGAGACAGAGGGGCAAGGGCAAAGGGCAAGGGAATGAACAAAGAATTAAGATGTGTTATGTACATGTACCACCCCCTATAATGAGTATACAGTATTCATGTACTGCAACCATGTACTAATGAAAGAATAAAACTGTTTAAAAGGGATAAGAGTACTATGATGGTAACAACATGTCAACTGTACTGGCCCAGGGTACCTACAGTTGGCATTTTTTCTTTGTGTGTTTGTAAGGATATTTTCCAAATGAGATCAGCATTGGAATGGATAGACTCAGTAGATTTTCCTCCGTAGTGAAGGAGGGAATTATTCAATCTATTGAAAGTCTGAATACTCCAAAAGATAAAGGAAGAAAGCTTTGACCCCTTTTCCTGCTGCCCACAGGGTTGAGCTGGAGCATCCACCTCTCTCTAGGACTAGCATTTACAGCAACAGCCCCCTGGTTCTCAGGCCTTTGTTCTTCTGCTGGAATCACACTACTGGCTTTCCCAGGATCTACTTGCAAATAGCGGGCTGTGGGACTTCTAAGCTTGGGTACTCACATGTGCCAATTCTCTGTGCAGGCACTAAGCCATATACACACACAGCTGCTTCCATCCTTGTGAAAAACTCTGACTTATACCAAGACCTTGACCTCTGGGGACTTTTGCTTTCCATCTTATTCTGTTAATTTCTTTCTTGTTACTGTTTAAACTAGCGACTCATAAGCTACTGTCAGTTATTCGAACTCAGATAACTGTCACATCTTCAACTTGAGTCTGTGGGCTTAGTTCTGTTCTGGGTTCTTATATTAATGAACTTTGCCATAGAGGTGTACTTTGATCATTTTGTGTATTTTCCTCTAGAATTTTGTGTTTTGCTTTTCCCCTTAGTCTTTATATCTAACGTGCTTTTAATTTTTAAAATGAAGAAACACTAGTGCAAAGCAGATAGTTTTAAAGCACAGACCTGCTTTTCCTTTGCCTGCTTTTCTCTTTAGGTGATCTCCTCATGTAGTAAACATGACTGCCTGGTTAGTGGCAGGGACTCCAGCAGAGGTAAAATCAAATATCCAGAAATCCTTATTTTATTTTATTTTTTATTTTAAAAATTTAAAAACTGACAAAACAACAATGAAGGCAAAGTCAAAACAACACAAAAACAACAAAAATAATACAAGACCTCAAGTCAAAATGATAAACATTTACATTGGTTAATTGATTACATAGTTATTTTCATTGAAGTTGCTCAGTCCATTAGACATAGAATGTAAGGTTGATCAAACAATCAAAGACAGTAACAAGTAAAAAAATTAAAATAATTTTTTAAAAAACATTGGAAATGATGCAGAACTTTACCATACAAATGGTAGGAGTTCAATAATGGTTCTTAAACTGCATATTGTTTTCAGATCAGTCATTCTAGTGAGTAAAATTGGTCAAGAATAAAGAAAATTTTAAGAATTGACTGTTCCCTTTAATAAACTACAGACATCAGCAATATACCTATTCCAGCTATCCTTATATATACATATAAATTTTGTTTTTCATTTTGCTGCAACCACTGTGGAAATCAATCTGGAGATTCCTCAGTAAACTAGGATTAGAGGTGACATTCAACCTAGCTATTCCTCTTGTGGGTATTTTTCTAGAAGAACTGAAAACATCATACTGCAGTGATATATGTGCACCTATGTTTATAGCAAAAATCCTTATTTTAAACTGACTTTGAATGCATAAACATACACACACACACACACACACACACACACACACACACACCAAAGGATTTGTACCTTCCCATCAATTACTATAATGAGAACAAAGTACAAATGTAAACATTTGTTTACATTTTCCACCTGTAAAATTAGATTTGAATACTTAGATATGACTAATATTTATTTAACTAATTTGAGAAATCAGCCATACTAAATTGACCCCAAGTAGTCTGTTGGGGCACCTTGACATCTCCTTTCTTGACTATCGAACATTTGCTATCTACTGTGTTCAGATAGAATACAGCATAACTCTTCCTTTCAAGATACTTGGAGCTATGTAGTCATGCATGACAACCTATGTGGGAGCCCCGTCACTGGCTCATAGTTGGCACTGATGAAGTAAGAGCAAAATGCATCTAAACATGTACACAAAGGTGTGTGCCTGGACGCTCTCACCCCTAGGTCTACAGGCTTCCTGGTGGCTCCTAATTCTCCTCATTGACACTCATGGCTCATGAACAGCCTCATTACTGCCATCTCTACTTCAGGTCCCATGCCATGGGCTGAAGTTGATTTTAACATTTTAAATAGTCATTCTTTAGATATTTAAATTGCAAAATATTTCCCACGATAACACTTAGTTTTACTTTATATTTGGAAAAGTGATTCGTAGCATACTACCAGCTTTCTGCTTGAGAGATGACATTTACAGTAGTACAACTCCCCTTACTTGAAAGATGTGTATTCTAACACTCACACTGGGTATCTAAAACCTCAGAAAATATTGAACTCTATTATAATACATTCTCCTTGCGCATACGTACTTATAATTTGTAAGTTAGGCATAATAAGAGATTAACAATAAGAACAAAATAGGGCAATTTTAACAATGTACTAGAGTCAAAGTTTTATGAACATGTCTTCTCTCTCTCAGAGAACATTTTCTGTTGCACTCACCATTTGTCTTCTTGTGACAAGGTGGGCTGAAGTAACATGAAAGACCTCGGCATGTGACATAGAAGAGCATAGACTCGATAGCAAAAGACACTGAAAATCTGTGTTAACTCTCCCATTATGTATTCCTTAAAATATCATAAAATATATGCTTAAAAGAAAACTTCACAATAGTACTAGGAGAGACTAACATTTACTAATATTTAAAAGTTAAAGTGACTAATTATGTCGATAATATGGAACTAGATGAGGCAGGAAGTAAGTAAATAAGTTTTTAACTTGCTCAGTAAAAGTGAGGCAGGAAAGTAGGGTGTAGCAAAGCTAGTTGGGGAAGTAGGTGGGACCAGATTCCAGGATACATGTGCCCAATAATCGCCAAGGTCCCATACATGGACTTTTCTTAAGGTCCCAAGATGCATGGGAGAAATACAGAGAAGGAAGACCATGAAGAGCTCACTGCCATGCATCTTCACAATAGCTCACCCTGTGACCCCCAGTGTGTATTTTTGTTTTGCTTTTAATTTCTGCTCTTATTTTGTTTGGCCCAAGATGCTCTGCAGAGCCAGTTTCTCCCTGACCCTCCATCTTCACCTTTCCAAATAAATTTTGGCACCATTTTTGGCTTGTTGCTCAAGAAAAGAACCTTGTGACAATTTAACTGACAAGTATTTTCTAAGAAAAGCTACTCAGTAACAAAGGGATAAAATAAGAAATCACTCTAAACAAGGTAAAAATACAGATTCAAACCATGCCACAAAATATTAATGGTAGACTCTTAAAATAGAAATAGAGTGTAGAATTTGAAAATATTTCAAAAGAGAAAAAGTGGAATACTCTGCCATTAAAAAAAAAATAGCCAATCTTAACCTAGTAAAATAGAAGAAAGAAAAAGAAAAGAATTAGAAAAAGATAGCATTGTCATTGGATGGTGTTAGGAGTTAAAGAGGACATAGAGACTCAACTTAGCCAGAACAGATTCTTCTCATCACAGAAATGCCTTCGGGATACATCAGCGAGAGACAAAGACTGACTTATTCAACAGAGTTGAAGAGCTAGAGAAAATGGGAAAGGACTTCAGCCTTAGCAGCTAAAGGGAGCACAACTCTGAAGGAGATCTGACTGGCCCATCCACAAAAGAATAAGACCACCTTTTTATGAATGAATTGAGGTGGGCTAGGGTCTGGCTGGCCATTATCTCAGTTCTGGCTTTGCAAGGTCCCTCCAGAAAAGATACCAAATGTTTGATAGTCAAGAAAGGAGATGTCAAGATGCCCCAACAGACTGCTTGGGGTCAATCTAGTATGGCTAATTTCCCAAATTAGCTAAATAAATATTAGTCTTATCTAAGTATTCAAATCTAATGCTTGGAGCATTCTCAATTTTATGCAGACTTGGCTGGAATCCAAAATAACTATAGATTTACAGCAGTACCTAGAGACCCCCGGCCACTCCTCAGTCACTGAATGCCCCCGTACATCTTCTATCTTGGTATCATCTTGAAGGTGGATAAGACAGGTTATATAAATTCAGTACTAATCAACTTGGTATCGCCCGGTTTTAAACAGGTGATCCCTAAATGATGAAAATTCCTATATACAGAACTAAAGAAGGATCTGACCCAAAGCTTTAAGGTAACAAAGGAAATAGATACAAAATGAAGGTCAAGCTTTGTTTGGCTTTTAATTACCAGTTGGGTAACTGTAAGCCCAACTGAAGTATCACTGGTTGGTTTGTTGTTGTTATTGTCCTGTGTTTTGATTTTAGCAAGTACAGCTTTTAAGTTCCTGACTGCCTCAAATAAAAACAAAAACCATGCTTTTAATGAACAACAGGAATGGTCCAAGAATTTTTCTCTGCCTTAAAAAGGTGTATAAAAACTGAGTTTTCTTTATATCACAGAAAACTTGAAATAATAATGACTTCAATGTGTAAGTCATGCACTAAAAGGACCAATAAGGATTGGTGCAAGTCCAAACAGATATAATGTGGCAAAACTCTCAGGACCTTTGGGTCCTTCTATCCCTGGTTAGAGTAGTCCATCCATGTGACTCTTTAAATTTACTGCTTGATATGTAATGATTTCTGAAACTCATGCTGCAAAGTAAATGAAAAAGAGTCAAAAAGATGAAAAAATGTACAATTTCCTAGGAATAGCTTTCCCAAAAGAGATTAGGGAAGGAAACAAAGGCATCAGCACACACAGAAACACATTACTAGAATGTTCTGAATCACTACCTGGGGTATCAGGAGAATACATAGGTTTTCACAGCCCTGGTTAAGGTGTTTATGGAATAAAGGTGTCAGCCAGACTAGTATTTTAAGACAACGGTATGCAACAAACCTATGACCAGTATTTTAAGACAAGCTCCTGTTGTCTGCTTTAATGCCTGGGGCCTGTATCAACACAGTTAAATTTATTTTATCATTTTCCCCCTGACATTATTTTTGTATGTAGCAAAAAAATCCCTCACGAACTCCTCGACAGATCTCTCACCAAACCAAACTAACTAGAGCCACTCCTACACCCAATTACTGATCACTAAACCTGTGTGTGGTCTACCTAGAATGTCATTGCCCTACGCTAGATGATCCCTTGCTGGAACAACGCAGAATGTAGATTGCCGCTTTGCCAAGAGTTTTCATCTAATTGGTTAAATTCCTTCCTTTTTTTCTGTCCAAGCATTTGTATTACCAGAAGCTGGGTCCCAATACTGTAACATCCTAATACTGCAAGGAAGAGGCACTACCTCCATATTCTTTGTGTCTTTGAAGAAAGATTTCAGAGAAAACATACAGGCTAAAAACTTTCTAAAAACATACAGGCTATCATAAAGAGTACAGATAGTTTATTGCAAAATCGTAGGTTTTCAGGAGAGAAAGGGAGAGAATACACCTTCACAGATGAAGGTCGGGGAGCACCAAATTGGTTATTGCCCAGAATGAGTTCTTAGGCTATATTTATGATTAACTTGGTCTTTCAATGATTATTTTTTCTTTTTCTGAGGTCATGGTTATTCTACAAATAATATAGGTTGCATTTGCTTACATCAGAGAGAAGTAGTTCCCCACTGACTCCTTAGATGGATGTCTCCATTTAGTATGTTTAGAGACCTTGAGGTTTTTCCAAACTTTCACTATGGTCTGTAATTTCTACAAGTCCTAGACCTTATCAGTGTGCTCAAAAGATACAACATTCCCTTGAGATAAAGTTTAAAACACCAGCTTGTGTGAATTTTTTCCATAAATAATAAATAGCAAAGGGGAAAATTACAGATTTTTTGCTTTCGATTAGCCTATAGCTTCATCTTGCAGCTGTTGAATTCTTATTTCCTGGTTCCTTGTTATTTTTAAGAGTTCCTTCCTTTCACGATTGTTAGCTGCAATGCTGTCTTCGAGGTCTGAAAGTCTACCTTCAGCTTCATTCAAGTGGTTTTGCCAGCTTTTGATGGAGTTTTTAATTTCCTGGATATCTGTTTGAATCTGTTTCATGCATTCTAATTATTTCCTATATTGTTCATTAAAGGTTTCCATCCTTTATCTCTGCTCCTCTATTTTCTTATCTATGTCTTCCTTAGATGTGCTGAGCAATTCTTTCATTATTGTTGTCACTTCTTTTTTACCTGAGAGATCAAGGAAAACAACTTCCGACCCAGACTGATGTACCCTGCAAAACTGTCCTTCAAAATTAAAGGACAAATAAAATATTCCCATGATAAAGAGCAACTGAAGAAACTCATGAGTGCCAAACCAACCCTACAATTTGCCCACAGCTACCTATCTCCAAACCTGCTAATAACAACTTTCTGCATAACATTAAGAGAAGGCAAAACTTCCCTTGGTTGGTTTCCTTTTTTTGTTTTGACTCTGCTGTAGGTCTTTTTGATTTTCTGTACTGACTAAACTTGATGTTATACCTATTCCGCATGAAGAGAAGTCCCATAATTCCCTCCCGATTTCTCCTTCTGATCAACATTTCTCCTCCAAGGTGCACATGTATAAACACATAAATTTCTGGAAAGATAGGCTTCTAGCTATTTTTAATAGTAGTTACCTCCGAAAAGAGGGCTAAAACTGGGAAATGGATGATAGTGATAAAGAACTCCCATAGTTTAGTCTATACACTTCTGAATTATCTTACTTGATTACAGTGAAAATGTTCTTTGTGTGGCATTATTGAAAAGGAAGAAAATAATTTTTTGAAAACATTCTGCATCATTCCTCATTGCTTTAGAATTAAATTTTTGTGAAAGGCTTTCTTATGGTGTAGGTCTAAAATGCCCTCCAAAATCTCATGTTCAGAGGTGGAAGGTTTGGAAGGCAATTAGTGCATAGGGGTGCTGTGTTCACCAGTGGAATTTGGCCATTTCGCTAAGTGAGGGGTTCAGAGATGGATGCGCTGTTAGAAGGTGGGGCCAGGTCAGAGGAGGTGAGTCACTGGAGGAGAGACCTAGAAGGGTGTACATATTATTTTTCTTTTCTCTTTTTGAGACAAGGTCTTGCTATGCAGTTCAGGCTGGCCTTCAGCTCACTTTGTAGCCCAGGCTGGTCTCAAACTCACAATGATGCTCCTGCCTCAGCTTCCTGAGGGCTGGGATTACAGGTGTGTGCAACTACACCTGGCCTGGGTGTACATATTCTTGTCTCTGGTTCCTCTCTTCTTAAATTTCCTCTGCCATGTTCTTCTACCACGCCATTTCTGCCTTGGAACCAGCCAACCATGGACTCAATCCGCCAAAGTCAGAAACCAGAATAAACCTCTCTTTCTTTAATTTGTAGATATCAAGTATGTTCCAGTGGTGGGAAAGTGACTAATACAATCTTTTGCTATTATTTGGCTGATTTCTTTTCTTTTTTTAATCTGTGTTCCTTTGGGGTTAACTGTGTACTTGCCTTCAAGCCAGGTATTGAAAAAGCAAAAGCCAAACACTAAGACCTCCAATCTTAGCCAGGCACAGTGGTGCATGCTTGTAATTTTAGCACTCTGAGAGGATAAGACAGAATAATGTTGAAAGTTTGTGTCCAGCCTGTGCAATTTAGTGACTTAGCAAGACCCTGTCTCAAAACAAAACAAAACATTCATAAGGCTGAAGATGTAATTCAGTGAGGAAAAAAGAGAATTGAAATCTTATTTTAGTTCTACGTTTCAAGCCAATATTTAGGGTTTGAGATATAAGATTCTCATCATCCACTTTTATGATTAAATCACATACAGTAAATCAAACATCACCTTCTCTATGACTGATGATGCAACCAACTTACTTTTTCAATTAAGTTTATTGGTGCAATTTAGATAAGCATAATGGCCATATTAATCACAGGGAATTTGTACCTGTATATGATATGTCTTAGTTCCTCTTTTTTCTCCATTTCCCACCCCTCTCTTCAGCTCCTCTTCCCTTCCTTATTTACAGAGCTTTGTTTCCATTTTATCCTTTTTTTCTCTTATTTTTCTTTTTACTTCCATCTCTCCCCAACTTCCTTTTCATCTGAACCATCACTTCCTATTTCAAAGTATCTATTACATATATTAGTCCTTATTCACACTTGCAATTTCTCACACCAGAGAATCAATGCAATATTTACGCATATGTGTCCAATGTATTTCACTTAAGAGTATGGGCTCAGGGTCTACCCATGTAGCTATAAATGTCTCAAGTTTATCTTTATGGCTGAGTAGTACTTCCATTGTCTATAAAAAAAATACACCTTGTTTATCCATTCATCAATTAATGGACATTTGGGCTGTTTCTAAGATTTAGCTATTAAAAACGGTGCTGCTATAAACATGGGTGCACATATGTAGCTGTGGTATGATGCTTTCAGTTCTTTTGGAAAGATAACAAAAAGGCTAATATATGGGTCAGATAGAACCTTAATTCAAATTTTTTGAAGGATCTCCACATTGATTTCCACAGTGGTTGCACCAGTCTGCTGTACCAGTCCAGCCAACACTGGAAAAGTGATCCCTTTCCCAGAGCCCCATCAGTGTTTGTTACTGGTTGATTTATTGATAATAACTATTTTTTCTGGGGTGAGATGAAATACAACATTGTTTTAATCTGTATCTCTTGAATGACCAGTGATTCTAAACATTTTGTCATGTATTCATTTGCCATTTGTAGTTCTTCTTCTGAGAAGTTCTGAGAAGAACTGAGAAGTTCAGTTCTTCTTCTGTTTATGTGACATGCCCATTTTTGTACTGGGCCTTTAAATTTAGGGGATATGATTTTTTTAAGTTCTTTATGCGTTCTAGATATTTGTGCTTTGTCTAAAGAACAGCTGTCTCAGATTTTTTCTGTTGGTGTTTTCTTTTGCTGTGAAAAAGGTATTTTTTAATAAGATGAGATCTCATATGTTGATTCCTTGTAGTATTTGTCACGTTGAGGTTTTGTTCTTGAAGTCTTTTCCTACACCTACGTCTTCAAGAGTTCTACCTATTCTCTACTCAGCAGACTTAGTGTTTATGATTCAATATTTAGATCTTTGATCCGTTTTGGTTTTAGTTTAGTGCCTGGTGAAATACATGGGTCTAGTTTTAGTTTTTAGCATGTAGAAATCCAGTTTTTCCAGCACCGTTTATTAAAGGCTATCTTTCTTCTGGTAAATGTGGCTGGCCCCTTTGCCAAAGATAAGATGGCTGAGTGTGTTTGGCCTTGTTTCTGTATCTTCTAATCTGTTCCATTGATCCTTGGGTCTGTTTTTTTGAAAGTTCCATACAGTTTTTATTACAGTAGCTCTCTAGTGTAATTTTAAGTCAGGGATTGTGATGCCCCCTGCCTGGCCCTTGTTGCCCTGGATTTCTTTGCTATTCTAGCCTTCTTCTGGTTCCAAATGAATTTTAAGAATGTTTTCTCTAGTTTTGTGAAGTATGCCAATGTTATTTTAATTGGGATTGCGTTAATTTTGTCTAAAAATTTTGGGAGTGTGGCCATTTCTACTGTGTTGGTTCTTAGTGCCCATGAGCAAGGGTCATCTTTCCATTTTCTGATATCTTCAGTCTCCTTTTTCAGAGTACTGTAGTTTTCAATGTAGATATCTTCTACTTCCTTTCTTAGATTGATTCCTAATTCAGTTTTTTGATGCTGTTGTAAAAGGTGTGGTTTCCTTAATTTCTCTCTCAGTGAGTTTGTTATTTGTGTATAGGAATGCTGTTGATTTTTGAGAACTGACTTTGTATCCAGCTATACCATTGAATCTGGTTGTTAAATATAGACGTTTTCTGGTGGCATTTTTAGGGTCTTCTATATAGAGTATCATGATATCTGCAAATAAAGATAATTTAAATTCTTCTTTCCTACCTTTATTCCTTTTCTTTTTCTTCTCTAATTCCTGTAGCTAATGTTTCCAGAACTACACTGAATAGAAGTGGTGATAGGGGTTATTCTCATCTTGTTCCTGATTTTAGAGATAGCTTTCAGTTTTGGAAAGCTAGAGATAGCTTTCAGTTTATTATCTGGTATCTGGATAATACTTTCTTCCAGAAATTACTTTGGGAATATTGCTTCCTTTTCAATTTAATTAAAGAATTTGGCAAGAAGTGGCGTTAGATCTTCATAAGTCGTAGATAGCTTCTATCAGATTGTGATAAAGACCGACTTTTTTGAGTTTTCAGGTTTTTATCATGAATGGTTTTGGACTTTGTCAAATACTTTTTTCTGCATCTATTGAGATGATCATAAAGTCTTAGGCCTGGGTTCTGTTAATGTGGTGTTTTACATTTATTGTTTTGCATATTTTGAACCATCCTTGAAACTCTGGAATTAATTCTGCTTGGTCATGTATAATCTTCTTGATGATTTACTGCATTCTATTTGCCAGTATCTTGAGGACTTTTGTATCTGTGCACACTGGGGAGATTAGCCTGTAGTTCTTTTTTTGCTTGGATCATTTTCTGCTTTTGGTATCAGGATAATACTTGCTTCCAGAAATTACTTTGGGAATATTGCTTCCCTTTCAATTTAATTAAAGAATTTGGCAAGAAGTGGCATTAGATCTTTATAAATTTCTTGTAGAATTCAGCAGGGATTCTAGCAAGACCTGGGCTTTTCTTTGTTGATAAGTTTTTAATTACATTTTCAGTTTCATTGACTGATACTGGGTTGATTATAATTTTTATATTTTCTTGGTTTAGAGTTGGTAATTTGTATATATCTAGGAATCTGTCCATTTCTTCTTCATTTTATGTCTTCTTAGAGTAAAGATTCTCAAAGTATGTATTGATGATCTGGGTTTCAACAGCATTCATTGTGATTTCACCCTTTTCATTCCTAATTGCATGAATTTGAGTCTTTTCTTTCCTTGTTTTGATAAGGTTGGAAAACAGTTTGTTAATTTTATTTCATCTCTCATAAAACCAACTCTTCAACTTATTGATTTTTGTAATATTTTAGTTTTAATTGCATTAATTTCTGCCCTGATATTTATAATTTTCTCCTTTGTATAAGCTTTTGACTTGATTTTCTCTCCTTTTTCCAGAAGTTTGAGTTTCAAAATTAGGTTGTTTATTTGAGCTCATTCTGCTTTCCTGATGTGAGGGTTCACCATTATTAATTTTTCTACTATGACTGCTTTGATTGCATCTGATAAATTCTGATCTGTTTAATTTCTTCTTTAATTTTGTCTGTGATCTTTCATCTTGTGTTTGTTAACTATAATCCTATCTTCTAGGTCTTATAGTCTATCTTCACTTTTTTCCGTATGATTTTTCGAACTTCCAATGGAATTTTTAATTGCCTAGATATCTATTTAAATCTGTTTCATGAATTTCATTTCTTTCCTATGTTGGGCATTTATGATTTTCATTATTTTTCTACGCTCTATTTTTATCTATGTCTACTCTAGACTTGCTGAGCAAGTCCTTCATTTTGGTATTCATCTGTTTTTACCTGTGAGATTATTTCTGTTTTGATATCCTCTATAGTCTTATGTATGTATTTTTATTTCTTCTACTGTCATTCCAGTAAATAAAGGTGGATGGCTTCTGATCTCTTCTATCACACTGTCCTTGGATTTGTCCTTTGTAGGCTAGAAATCTGGGATTAAATTTTACTTCTGTGTCTTGTCATTTTCTATTTTTTTATTTTAATTTGTTTTCTGTGTTGTTTGTACTTTTTTTCACATGAGATAGTTTATCATAGTATCAAAGCTTCCCTAGGAAATGTTTAATCCTCCGTGATTTCTTCTGGGTGTAGCTGGCTGTTGGCCTTTGTGTCTGTCCCAAGATTCTAGTTTCCCACTTTGTTAGTGAGGATGTGTTTCTATCTATGTAGCACATCAACCAGTTCTTTCATACTGAGCCCTTGGAATGATTGTGACTCCAGATTATCACAGTGTTATCAGAGAAGGGTGAACAATTGACTGCAAGTATGGAATCTTGGCTAAAGTACAATTAACAATAGCAATATTATCAAGTACATCCTGGAAACATAATGTGTGATAACTGAGGATTTGGTATCTCTAGCTATAGGATCAAGATCTAGTGTTGTATAACAACATCCAACAGAGACCAGCAATTTGTGTGCAGTGGGTTTCCCCTTGGTAGGTGATTTTTATCCTATGGGGAAAGGGAATTTAAGAGGCATAAGGGACAAAACAATAGCAACTGAAGAGAAATATAGGAGAAGCAAGACTAAAGAACTAAGGATGATCACCTAAATTTTGGGAAGCTGGAGAAGAGCACAAGAGAAAAAGAATGAAGGAGAAAGCAAAAGAATTTCTAGGCAAAACAGAAAGACTAAAGAGTGTTCAGTCGTCATCAATCTCAGAGAGTATCAAAAGACTAATAAAGAAAGGGAGAGGCAGGACAGAGAAAACAAACCAAACAATAAAGCCAAAACCTATATAATCCCCAAAAAGATTTTTAAAAGAAAGAAGAAAAAAATATTTTTAAAAATTCTTCTGTTGTTCCTAGTTTAGTGTTAGTTCCCTAGCCAGAGCTGGAATTTGTACTGAATAACTCCTCCAAGGCTGCAGTAGGATTACTGCTGAGGGTAGGGCTTATCTTGACCATGCTGTGGACTCCTTCTACAGGAGTTTGTGGTAGGGTGCAGGGAGTGTTTCTGTCCACAGCAAGCCAAGGGCATTTGCCTGCTGGTCGCAGGGCAGATGGGAGTGCCCTTCTCCTGTGGAAGGCTGCTTGCTTGCTGGTGTAGCAGAACAGGAGGCTGCTTCTTGTCCTTTGTAGCAAAGACTAGGACTGGATTTGGGCCTTCACTGGAATGGAGTCTGGGTCCCAGCTCTTCTCGACCAAGTTCCCTGTGGGCTGCTGCCAGCTGTGTATTTTGACTAGAGAGGTTTTCCCTTATTCTACTCCTGGATGTTGGCACTGAAGTTGCAACAGCAAGCAGAACCCTGAAACAACACCCAGAATTTGGAGGTAGATTTGACATTGATTGACATTGATTGGGATCATTCCCAAAATACCAGGCCCTGATCTCTGGCGGTCTAGGGTTTATATGGGATAAGCAAGGCAGAATGCAGTGGCAGCACGGCTTGTCAAGTGGGGATCGGTTCTTATAATATGCATCAGTGACCCACCATTTCTAAGAAACAAAAGTTATCATTAAGTATAACTGGAAATATTGCCCGGGCAACAAACAAACTGAAGTATACTAGCTGGGGTGCGGGTAGGCATCTTCTGCTACAAAATGACCCAGGGGATGGTCTTCTGCTGGAATTCTACCCCTGGAAGACTTTGAAATAAAGTGATAGTCCCACCCTCCAGCTGCTACACTGGGTGACTGAGTATGTATGGGGAGGTGCTGTTCTGGTTCACACACCAACAGACGACTGTGGGGTGGGCTGCTCGGGAAAGTGTCTCATGTTCTCACTGCTGCCATCGACTTCACAGGACTCTCTCAGTCCAGGTCCGGTCTCAGTCTCCCAGTGCGGAGCAAAGTTACTTTCACCCACTCGCCACCCACCAGGTCAGCTACACAACTGCTCTGGCTACACTACACAGTCTATGGTCTGTGGCAGCGAGCTATATCCTCTACAGCAGTGAATCCTAGTTTCTTTTTCTCCTCTGTCAATGGCCCTGTGATCTCATGTGGTTTAGAATCCCTTTGATTTCTCTCCAGGTCGTCCCTTCCAGACTCTCAGCACTTTGTTCTGGAGAAGTTGCATAGACAACACTCAGCACCCTGCCATTTTTTTACCTCCAATGCAACCAATTTATATAGCAAAATAAATACATGAATAAATCATGGTGACAGAAGTTATGATAGTTCTTGGAATGGCACCTGAAAATCTGAGAGAAATCAGGGAAATGACTCTGAAATGAGAACTCCTGTGTTTCAGGAGAGAAAGGGAATCAGAGATAGACAGGGCAAGATCAGTGAGATCTTAGATCTGAGACTGTTACTTCAGTTCATTGTGTCAAAGTGCCATACTTTGGGATATTATTTTCTGACTTGTAGGAAACACACACACACACACACACACACACACACACACATATATATATATATGGAAAATCCTGATTCAACTGGCTTAAATAACAAAGAAATTTATTTTTCCTTGTTAGTAGCATTCCATAAGTAAGGGTTCTTCCATGGTTGTAAACTTAATCAGGAACACAAGCTCCTTCTATCTTTAGCAAGCTGGATATGGGCCTCAGAAATGGCTCCACTGATGGTCACAAGAGGCTAGTAAAGTTCCAAACTTTCTCTGTGGTTTTAGTGCCAGTGAAGGAAAGGACATTGTGTACCATGTGTCTCTCTTAAAAGCCATGAAACATTTCAACAACCAAAACCCCTTTGGGAGGGCTTCTCTCCTGTGTCATTGGACAGCATTATGTCCTTTGTCTATGTCCAATACAGTCACTACTAGGGAAAAATGAAATTACTCAAACTACTTTATATTCATCAGGAGTTATCCTGAGTTAAAGAAATGGTCACCACATCAAAGAAAAAAATTACCTATAAAAATTAGTTCATTAAAAAAGGGCAATAAAATTACACATGAAATATGAATTACTGCTACAAGGATTCACTGTTTGGAAATAGTAATAATAATATTTATTAAATATATACCATGTGCTTGTCACAGAGCTACTCAAGTATTTCCTATTAAGTATCCTAAGAGGCAACTTATAAATATGTACTAATATCAGCTCTAATTTACAGAGGAGGAAATAGGAATGTAAGTACCACATCTAACAGCTAGGAAGAGGTGGGAATGAGCAGAACTTGTGCTCTTCACTGTGTCACCTTACACATTTATATATTTTTCCCTTTCTCTACATGCTTTAACAATATTTTTGTTTGATTTTATTGTGATGGAGGCTGGTGAAGTTGCACTGTGTTCTCTGTGGCAAACCAGAACTGAAGCTTCCATGAAGGGCTCCTCGTGGGAGATGTGATAATAAAGATTTTTCTATAGTGTTCTCGTTAAGTTTCCAGTCCCACTTCCCGTACAGCTTTTCAGCCCACTTTCATTTTCCCTGCTTCCATTGTAAAGGCTGAGCATAGAGATGTTATAATTAACATCCTCCAGTCTTCTCTCATTTCATAACTAAGTCCACATTAGTGGCTGATTTCTAGTTTATGTGTCACAAAGAATAGCCTTTCACAACATTGTAGTGGCTTGGCAAAGCCTAGCTTCTCTACAGAGGATATTTGTAGAGGTTTAGTTTATCTCCTTATGCTGCTACATCTCCTTCCACTACCTGAACAAGATAGAGATGTGGAAGGCAGAGGTATTGCTTGAAGGGAAAGGGTAAAGAGGAATCATAAATTTCATGACACTTTGTTGCCTGAGCCTTGCTACAGATTATTAAAATCTAGGAGTAGGCTACAATGATAGGATTGCAGATGCATAAGATTGATTTTTTATTTAAAGCTATGTATCTTGTCAGTTTGTAGTTGTTATTCACTCTTCACATATGTTTAGATTTCTGTGAAGGGAGGGTTGACACTTGCAGATGACTCAATAAAACTTTTGAGCTCAAATTTATTGAATATGTGTCTGGTTGTTCTATTGACTTTAGAAATATCTCTGAGTGAGTTTCATAGTTACTGATCAATTATCTGCATGTGAAATGTTTTCATTGAGAATTTCTTTAGAAGTTAAAACTTTACAGTTAGTCGTGTGTATAAATTTAACACAGTAGGTGAGACCAAAGGATGAGGGTTTTGAAGTACACCAACTGATGTAGATATTAGGAACTATCATTTTGAACTGATAGAAATCTACCTACAAAGGATCAAATTCTTACCTTATTCCTGAGGAAGTCTTTTATTGGAGTAATGACAAAAGTTGATCTGGTACAAAGGGTGCACTTGTTAGTAAGAACTGGGCTGCAGAGGCTGCCCAGGGTCACCCTGATTGTTAGTATCAGAATGAGGTAGTTTCCCTTTCCCTCACACCAAGGCGCTCTTCCCCCAGCGGGACCACTTAACACTCTACAGCTCTGAAAAGTTCAAAATATAGTGTTTAATGGTCTGCAGTAACCAACATGAAATTCTGAATAATTCTATCTCTGAATTTGTAGGTGAAGACCAACGCGCAATGGAGAACACCAGGGGCTTAGAGTCTGAGCTCATACGCAGCCTCATCTCCTATTTCCTCTCCAGGAAGGGGCATCAGCTACCTACTCTCCTTTCCCTGATGCCCAGGACCCTGCCCAGACTGTTTTTCAGCCCCTGCTCTGCAACTGTTGCCACCCTTCACTCCCCAGCAAGGGTCTGGGCTTGATTATTAGAGACCTGGGGTCAGATACACATGTGTCTGAGGATGCCTATCCCCAGCCCAGGTTGGCAGCACTATGGAGCATTTGGAGGGTGAGTCAGCAGGAACAAGCCTCTTATTCACCAATAAACCAGGTAATGATAACATTGGGGATCACCTGTCTCCATACATTGGGACAGGGACCCATAGAATGGGGAAACCCCAGCTCAACTTCGGCATTCTTGCCTAGCATATGGCATGTTGATGCCCTGACTTTTAGGAGAGAAACCGGGTAGTGGTGATCCATACATAGGTCAGCAGGTGCTGAGTTGCAAGGCGGAGCACCCAGATAGCTGTAGGTTCTGTCCTTGCCCTGTGAGTATGACCATGCGCGAGGGAGCATGCCATTAAGTGTCAAATGAAAGGCAACACCACAGATAAAGAGAGAGACCACAGGGACCAAAAACAAATCATATTTCAGTAACTCCAGTGGCACTTTTTCCTGCTTTTTGAAAGAATGGGTCCCTATTTTCCCTTTGCACTGGACCCCACACATTTGGTTTTATGTCCACGGGACCCATCTGTAGTGGATATCCATTATGTTTTTCTGTCTAGAGCCATTTCCCCTCTCCTGGTATTGAGCCCTTCTTCCCTTTTGGAAGGTGGACAGAGAACTGTTCTTCCCCACTCATACTGCATTGTTCTAAAAGGATAATAATCACATTACCTCCCTAAACCCACACTGGTAAACTTGGGCTCCCAGCTGAGCCAAGAGCTGAATCCATGTGATGGCGAATGAGCTAAATTGATCATAAAAACTAGATCATAACTTCCATTTCCATCAATATTTTGGACACGATATCCTTAAACCTCAGACATGTAAAAATTTAAATAAAATATTATCCCTGCCTGAGAAAATCCTTATCTTTCAAATTAAAAATAGGAAATGCTAACTGTTGTTTGGACATAATTTCAAGTGGTCACTGGGTCTCTTGAATGAAAAATCAGATCTTACAGTCATATTAAACAGCAATGAGACCTGATGAGCTCACATAAAGCTTTTGTATGTAATAGTAAGGTACATATTCACTGAAAATACAGGCTATAAAAAATGATGCTTTCAAAGAAAGAAAACTTGTCAAGATTGGGGGTATCTTCTCAAAGAAACTTTGGTTTTACCTTCATACAAATTTTGGTTTTCAAATATACACTAATATGATTTTAAAACCTCCAATAAACAAAATTATCAAAAATTGTAACACTAAGTGACATACATAGCACAATTAGTTAGGCACACAACAAAAACGAATGCAAATTTTACTTGAGGAATTTTTTTAACCGGAAATGAAACTCAGGACCTTGTGCTTGCCAAGCAGGCACTGCACCCCTGACCTATGTCCCTGACACTGAAGAAATCTTTTCTGACACAAGTAAAATTGCATTTCCATGAACTACCAGATTGAGATTAAAATAAATAGGTTGAAAATGATGAAAGATGAAAAATGAAGACAGCATTTTAGCAAACATTTGAAAACTAATATATGCATAGAGATAATGCCAAAGCTTCTTGAAGCAGATTCCTCCAACCTTGAAAAGTCTTCATTTGAATGGTGAGATTTTTATAAACTATATTGTCAGTGAATATATATCTTATAAAAATAACACATTTGAAACATAACTAAAAATTTTCAAAACATGAAAAACATAGTCATTAATGCATTTCATGAATGGTAATGAAAATTAAACTGAAGAAAATACACTAATATGGAACACAGGTCTGAAAAAGCTAATGCAGATGGATACCCTAAGATAAAAGGGTGGAAAATAGGAAAGAGAGGTTAGGAAATGTAGAGGACAAAGTAAGAAGAAGCAACATACAACTTAAAGTGAGTGTATCACAGAAGTTGAAGGGCTTAAAGGGCACAGGTGGAGAACAGAATTATAGAACACATAAGATATCAAAGTTAAGAACTCTGACTATGGTAAACAAAACCAGATTAACACCAAGATGTACTATAGCAAAACTGCAAATGACCAAAGATAGGGGTCTTTAAAAGTAAGCAGAGAAAAAAATACCTAGAAAGAATGTCAGGGTTGGAGCTCTTTTTTAACAAGCACAACTGAAGCCCAAAGACTGTGGAACAAAATCCTGAGAAAGAGCAAAGAAAATAGTATCAATGAGAATTGTACAGCCAGTGTAACTCGTGATTAAATTACTGGATAGGCTTGGAGTAAAGGAGAAAGGAAAGAGAGACAAACTTAGAGAAAGGAAGAATGAGACAGGAGGAAAGAAAAGGGAAAGTTGAGGGAAAGCAGAGCAGATCTTCTTTGCTGAAAAAGTAATGAAGAAGTTCCTCTAAGAGTGGCTGAAGGCAAATTCCTCTGCCCTGGACAGGAAGCACTGTTTGTGCTCAAGTCTTTTATTATTCCATTCCTAAAGCCAATCCACTTCTCTCTTTGTAGTTTAAAGACTTGAGTTACTTCTTTTTACACCTAAGCAATGTCAGTAATGATATTCTGACCCTTAAAACTAAAAGAGATCTGATATAATTTATAGATCTTCATAAGTTTAAGGACTAGTTACCCTAGCTATCAAAAACTAATGCTATAATACAATCCCAATCGAAATATCATTAGCATATCTCATAGAACCAGAGAAAATATTCCTGAATTTCACCTGGAGCCAGAAGATAGCTAGAATAGCAAAGGCAATCGTGGACAACAAAGACAAGTCAGGAGGCATCATAATCCCTGTCTTTAAATTATACTAAAAAGGTACTGTGATGAAATCAGCATGGTGCTGGCATAAAAATAGACCTGAGAATGAGTGGAACAGATTAGAAGACGCAGCCACAATGCACTCAGTCATCTTATCCTTGACAAAGGGGCAAACATGTTCACTGGAAGATAGTTTCTTTATTAAATGGTGCTGGAAAAACTGACTCTCTACATGCCGAAGACTAAAACTGGACATATGTCTATCACCATGCACTAAACAAAAATCAAAATGGATCAAAGATCCAAATACTAAAACAGAAACACTAAATCTACTGGAAGAGAAAGTAGGTCAAAATCTTGAAGACATAGGAGTAGGCACAGACTTCAGGAACAAAACTGAAACTATGCAAGAAACACTTCAAAGAATCAATAAATGGGACCTCATCCTATTTAAAAGCTTTTGTACATCAAAAGAAATCACCAATGGAGTGAAAAGACAACCCACAGATTAGGAAAACATTTTAGCTAACTGTCTGTAAGACAAAGGACTTCTATCTAGAACACATAAAGAATTGAAAAAGACCCCCAAAGTCAAAGACCCAATTCAAAAATGGGCAACTGAGATGAATACCCATTTTTGAGATGAAGAAATACAAATGGAAAATAAAACATGAAAAAATGGTCAATGGTCATTTGAGAGATGCAAATTAAAGCAACACTGAGATTGCATCTCACTCCAGTAAAAATGGCTACCATCAAAAAATCAACCAACAACAAATGCTGGAGAGGCTGTAGGGAAAAGGAACTCTTCTGCACTGTTTACGGCAATGAAGACTGGTGCAACCACTTTGGAAATCACTCTGGAAATTCCTCAGAAAGTTAGAATTAGAGTCCCATTTAACTCAGCTATTTCCCTTCTGGGATTTTCCCAGAAGAATTAAAAACATCATACCACAGTGATATATGTGAATCTATGTTTATAGCAGTGCAATTTATAACAGCAAAATCTTGGATACAACCAAAATGCCCGTCAACTGAGGAATGAATAAAATATATGTGGTGTTTTTATACACTGGACCATTACTCAGCTATAAAGAGAGATAAACTCAAGGCTTTTATAGGTAAATGGATGCAACTAGAGACTATACCCATAAGTGATATAAACCAGACCCGCACGTGTAAAGATCATATTGTCTTCCTAGTGTAAGAACCTGAAAGAGTAAATAAAATCCAAAGGATACAGTAGATAGTGTGAAAGGGAAAGAAACTGCTCAAAAAGAAAGAACAATGGCCCTGCATCAAGGCCAGCAGTTTTCTGAAGCTGTTGGTTTCAAGCAGAAGCCTAAAGTGGTATCTTTCTATGGTCTGTTGCCTATTTCAGAACTTTAGAAATGTAATGGTCAACTCATTAGAAAGAAACAGCGCAGCTTCAGCTTTGGAGACCCATGCTTACGGAGGCCTCCCGACTGGGCCAGGGGAGAGCGGAGTTCTGAGAGCTGGTCCAGGGCTGCAGAGGGGAGGGCACAGCCAGGAAAGGAGGCAGTGGCGGTCGGGAGTGGTTGTCGAACCCAGTGTGAGGATGAGAAGTTACAACAGCCACTGGGGCAGAGTTCCCACCCTGCAGCAACCTTCCTAATCAGTGCCTGGAGAGAATCAATGCAACTAGTACACAGCCCACCACGCCCGGCTCTGCACCTGCTTCGAGACTGTGGTCCCCTGCCTCTCTGCTGGGTGAGCAGCTACCAGCGGAGAGCAGCAGGGAATCTCGGCAGCGAACCACGACGGCTCCCAGGGATCCGGCCAAGGAGCGCACGGGGGCTCCAGCACTGCAGTGGGAGGGAGATGCAGATGGAGGTGGATCGCGTGGCTCTACGCCCTTCTCACTCCATCAGGCAGGAAGCACGAGCTGGGTTGCCGGAACTCAGCTCCCACCCTGAACTCTCTCTGGGAGCACCTTGAGTCTCGGCGGCTTGAGCAAGCACCGCCTGTTCCTGGCAACAATAGGATGAATCCACGGACTTCAGGACTCACCCCAAACTATTAATGTGAGCACCAAGAGGGTCTCCTTACAGCTTGCACATATGAACCTTGCATGAACTCATAGCAGCAAATTAGATGAAAAGCAGCAGACCAGAAGTCTGAAAAACAACAACATACTCTATACAGCAGACCCGAGACAATCCTCCAACTCTATTCTAGAACTAATCTTTAAACTCAGTTCATATCCTGAACTAACACAATGAGAATGGGCCAGAGAGATCTCAAGCCCTTATACCAAGCATCGTAAGTTCATCCAATACCCAGCTGTAAGGGGTGGGGAACAGTAATACTGGAGATCAGGAGGAGGGAGGAGGAGAAGAAAGGGCCTCCAGCATCGAGGCAATGGGACAGAGCCAAATGGGTCACCAAGGGCGCCCCAACAGGGGTATATGCCCCGAGGCTGCTCTGCTGTGGGCACTGCTGAGGGCACCCCATGGACTGGACCCACCCCCGCCCATAGCGTGGCGACGGGGCGGAGCCAGGTGGTCTGCTGTGAACATAGGTGCTTTTCCACCTCTGACCATGGCAGTTTGTATACACCCATGCATGTTATAGTATAGTCTGAGGCAGCTATATCTCTTTCCAAGGTGAGAGCCCAGGGGTATAGATAAACCCAGGAGTACAGTTATTGTCACAGGGAAGATGACCGATCGAGTGGTAGAGCAATGGAGATGAGGGAGGAGAAAAATTGAATGATGAAATGGACCATCATCTGTGTAACTGAGTAACAAAGGTGAAGGTAACATTATGTTGAACAGCATCCAGAGCTAATTCCCTTCTATGTTTTCTATAATTCTATATTTCCTCAATCATTTTTGTATTAGCAGAAGTGAAGATAACTTTATATTATACAGCATCCAGTGCTAGTTCCCTACTGTCTTCTCTATAATTTGGTATTTCCTTTAATGTTTATGTGTTAACTAATGTGAAGACAACATTATGTAATACAACATCCAGTGCTAATTCCCTACTATATTCTGTATAATTTTGTATTTTCTGTATTGTTTATGGCTTATTCTGGTTCATACGTCTCCATTCTTTTGTCTTTAAAATAAAAAAATTTAAAAAAATAAAAACACATTATGATGAAAAAAAAGAAAGAACAACTAAAATGAGGGAAAAGGAGAAAAGGAAGTACACAAGATAGCTAAGATAATCACACTACTAATTTCTATTGGTTTATTGAAAGGAGCAGTTAGTGTTTAACTGTTAATGTTTCACTGTTTGATCAATCTTGCATGCCTGTATCTGCTGATGCAAACAAGTACTTTTAATGGAACAATATGCAACACAAAAACGTTAATTTCCTATCATCCTGTTATAAAATTCTGTATCATTTTATTGTTTTTGTGTTATTTTGTTTTTGTCTTTGTTTTTGTTACTGTGTTTTCATTATTTTCTCTTTACAGTAAAAAAATGCCGCATGTCAGAACTTTATTTGAATTTTGTTGTATCTTTCGGTATTTATTTGCTGAAGAATTTAAATCTTAAATCGGCTGCGCTTGTCTTCACATTAGAGTGAGCGCTACTGGACCGTTTGGTGCATAGGCAGTTTTATATCACAACCTTTTAGAGACAGAAAGCACCAGAAACCAAAAATTTCGTACTTTATTCAGAACAAAAATAATTGAATTACTTATCTGATAGAGAGGGACATTTGACTATAACACTGATACTAAGAGTAACACGATTAAGAGTAAATTTCCATCATCTCAGACAGACTGTGACAAGCACTTTCTGTTAATCCAAAGGAATAAATAATGTCTAAGAGCCAAAAACAATGTCTAAGAGCCAAAAACAATGCATGTTTTTCCATAAATAAGTCAAAAGATAAGATGCAGCAAAACCAGGTTTCCTTCGATGGGAGAAAGCTTTATGCAAACAGGGAAGCGTTTCTTTACTTCCCTTTTATACCTAAGCAATCTTGGGGTGGTATCGTGACCCTTTAAAAGACACCTGAAATAATTTGTATATCTTCATAATTTTAAGGAATAGATACCCTAGCTATTCAGGTTTCCAAATCAAGTTTCCAAGTCAACGCTGTTATCTATGCTGGCATTTTATCCACAGACCCGTCTGGCCCCTTAGGCTTGGAACAGAGCCTGTGCTTTGACATAGACTTGTTAAGCAGTGTCTGGAGGTAATCCTGCTCTGGATTTTTTACAGCCTCACACTCTATCTCATCCAGATGGTGCTCAGCACAAGACAGCACTCCTTACACCTGCACTGACTTCAGCTCTTTGCCTGTAAGTACAGTTGAGCCTTTTCTTGCACTGCCTTCTGACTTGAAAATATTTCTACTATTAAGGGAAGAAAGCAAATCGCTTCTATTTCTTTATCTCCTACAGCTCAGAGCCATTCTCAGGGCACTGAAAATTTTTCTTCCAAAAAAACAGAATTGTTAACTCTGAATCTCTTGAAAGTACAAAGAAAGTCCAGGTTTTATACCTTCATTTACATATGTACAGGTTGGTGCATCAACGTTTTTCTCTCCCCTTTGACCCAACAAAATGCCCAAGTGGATTTACATCAGGAAGACTCCAATCAGTGTTGTACTTTTGACAAAATAAACTCTAGGTATATCCAATCTCAGCTCACTGTTCATTCTCTAACATTGCTTAGCAAGTATTTCTTGTTGGCCAGCTAAAGATAATTATTTCTTTTCTGAATATAATATAGTTTCTAATAATATTTTTGCCCAACTGCAAGCATGTTCCATCTAAGGAGTTCCTGGTTCAGACAGGGTGTGTGTGTGTGTGTGTGTGTGTGTGTGTGTGTGTGTGTACATGCAGGGTTGCATCCATGTGCAGTTATGTGGTATACGAGGTATGAGGGGACAGGTCATGTTTGGTGCTTACTCACATTGGTCATTATCCATTGTTTCATGTTCAAAGAAAATAAAATCACAAGAGCAGTTTTTCTGTGTTCTTTACTACTTACTACACACAATTTCCAGCTATTGTCAAAGAAAAGAAGATTGAAGATCTTTACACAAAACAAATTGAAGATTCTGTACACAAAATAATGAAGATTCATGAACTGTACTTGGAAGTTTCAAAGAGTATGTATCTTAATGACAACCTCAGCCTTCTGTATTATAAGTCTGACTCCAGGAAAAGAGCCAGCCCTAGACCTCAAGAGGAAGTTTGCAGAAGTAATGATATGGTCAGTAATAATTCCAGGCTGACTTCTACTTAACAGTGAGGTTAGATTTAAAGGATCTTATAAATCAGTCAATGCATATTTATTAAACATTTATAGGAAAGTGCCAGGCATCCAGAAATATGAAACACATAACAGAAGGCTCTTCCTAGTTATTGCAACTTTGATGAGCTAGAAAATCAACTCATAAAAATAGTACATATCTTGTCAGAACACCCAAGCTTGCACTGTGTTTCCTGGGGACAGAAAAATGGGCTGGTGATTTTATTGTATAGAAGCTCAGAATTCCCTGTCCTAAGTCTCTCTAAACTCCTTGGTTCTAACACCAGTTGAGGAGGCCACATACTACCTCATCCTCAGATGGTTCTGGATTCCAGAATCCATGTTCAGTGTGGTCAGACGTGGGCAAGACTATGAAGGAATGAAGATGATGTTAGCTGCTGTGGCCTATTGATACACTGAAAACCTTGTGGGTCTGTCCTGCTTCTCACCTGCTGACATTCTAGCCCCTCCACTTAGATAACTAAATCTCTCTGGGATGAATGAGTAATCTACACTAGTTAAGTCCCTTTGGTTTGTGAACATCTGCAGAAAGCCCTGGCAGGATTTCTTATACCATTTTTTGGAAGTGTTACATAATGGAAAATAGGGAATCTGATTTGGAATGAGAAAAACCTAAGTTCAAATACTATTCTTGCTCTTTGCATCTAAGTGATCTTAGGTAAGAATGCTCACTTGTTTATTACTTCATTTTTACATAGAAAATAAAAACTAATGTCAGTCTATTTCACTTAAGAATTTATGAGTGTGTCATTTAACTTTTATTTGGAATCACTGTAGATTTATGTACAGATGTGAGACATAATATAGCAGGATTCCATGTAGTCTTCACTCAGTTTCCCCCAATGGCAGTGTATCAAATAACCGCAGGACGGTATCACAGCCAGGAAATTGATAGTAATACAGTTAAACAACCATAAAATTCAGTAATTTTTCAAGCCTTCTTCTCTGTGTGTGCATGTATACGTATGTGAGGCTATATGTAATTCTGTGCAATGTTAACACACATGTAGGTTTGTGTGACTGTGATCACAGCCAAGATAGAGGACTTCTACCATAAGGATACTTTGGGTTACTGTTTTATAGCCTCTGCTGTCTACCTCCCACCCCCAAAACATCCCTGCCAGCTATTAAGCTGTTCATCTCTACAAGTTTGCCATTTCAAGAAAACTATACTGTGTAAATGAAATCATACAATATCTGACCTCAGCAATATTTTCTACTGTTTCTGACCTCTACAATATTTCTATTGCTTTACTACTATGAATAAAATTTCTATAAACTTTTATGCACATGTGCTTATGTGAATAGTGTTTTCTATTCCTATGAGACAAATGCCCAAATCACTTGCTGAGCCATATGTTAAGAACACATTCAGTTTTGCAAGAAACTGCCATATTTGTTATTACACTGCTTTAGACTTCCACCAGCGATCTAAGAATGCTCCAGTATCTCTAAATCTTCAGCAACATTTGATGTTAGGAGGATTTTTGTATTTTAGCCACACTGAAAAGGACATAGTATTTCATTGTGACTTTAACTTGCATTTTTAGCATGAAAATGACATTGAAAAACATTTAAAACCTTATTTGTCAGCTGAATATATTTTTTGGTAAAATGATTGTTGATTTTTCATTCCCTACTTTGGGTTGTATGTGCATTTAATTATCGGGCTTTCAGAGTACTCTATATACTCCAGATATTGGTTTTATGTTGAATATGCAGTTGGAGAACATTTTTGCTTATTTTGTATCTTGTCTTCTTATTATGTTCACAGAGCAAAACTGTTGAATTCTGATGAAGCCCTATTTATCCATTTTCTTATGACTTTTGCTGTGGGTATCAAGTTTAAAAGCTTGGCCAGGGATATAGTTCAGTGGCATAAGTGCCTGCCTGGGAATTGCAAGGTCCTGAGTTCGATTCCCAGTATAAAGTATAAAAGCTTTTCCTTTATCTCTCAATTTTGAAGATTTTCTCCCATGCTGTAAGACTCTTTTCTTAAGAAAAACAAAATGCTGCCCAGGTTTCAGCCTTTATATTTCTGAACATTTGTTTTTCTCAGTGTTATTTTATTCTTTCTAGAGGCTCGGTATCGAAGCTTAGCTTTTCAAGAAAATTCTCAGTTGTAGTTCCTTTCTGGCCTAAAAACTTGGAAGAGCCAGAAGAAAATCTACTCTCAAGAAGCTCAAATCGAGCCAAGAAATTGGTGTTAGAACAGCATGAAAACTCACCTCAATAAAACTTATGATAAAATGACTGTAATAGTTCATTCACTGTGTCAATTTGAGAAGTATAGAAGTTTAACTAAGTGACTCAACAGGGATCCGGGGCCCTCACTTTGTAAACATCTTCATCCTGTGAAAGAGGAGGGCAGGAGATGGTGAGAGTGCTGCACCCGCCCTGGGTGGGGTGTAACCTGCTAACAATATAAGGGGGGAAAAGAGGCTTGCTCTCCCTCCCCAGCACCGTTTTTGCTCTTGCTGTTTTTGCTGTCTTCTTTCACCTTGAGCTACTGCCCTTGTGCCCTGCCACCCTACGTTGGAGCCAGCTGATTATGGACTGAAACCTGTACAAACTGTGAGCTAAATAAATCTTTCCTTCCTTAATTTTGGGTACTTGGTATTTTGTCTCAGCACTGAGAGAAGAGTAACCAAGCCAATGACAGTTTTCCCAAATTCAACAAGCTTTTGTTGAGTATGATGTGTGTTATAGTTCAGGTCTGGAGAGCCCCAAAGGCTCCTGTGCTGAAGGCTGGTCTCCAGCTAGTGGTGCTACTGGGTGGTGGTAGAATCTTTAGGAGACACTGTGGCCTGATTGGAGGAAGTAACACATTAGGAACATACCACTGAAGAGTATTTTGCAGCCCCCTGCTCACTTATGTTTTCTCTCTTCCTCTCTTGTGTCCTCTCTCCCCTCTCCCCACCATCTGCCATGAGTTGAGCTTCTTTATTCTACCACACACTCCAGGCATGATGTTCTGCCTCATCACAGGTCCAGAAGCAACAGAGCCAAGAAACCATGGTTTGAAGCCTCTAAAGCACAAGCAAAAATAAACCTTTCCTCCTGTGAATTGATTTTCTCAAGTATTTTGTCACAGTGATGGAAAGCTGACCAGCACAGTGGATTGCACATGATAGCTAGGATTGGAAAGATGAATCATACTTAAACTCTACTCTGAGAAGCTTATTTTCAGTAGAAGAGAAAAAAGAAACATGAGATGCATCCCTAACACAAGAACGTGATGGTACACTGACAGTAAGTAAAGAATCTGAAGTCAGGAAAAATCTCAGCTTTGATACCTGCTAATTATGTAAATGGGCAAATGGTGATCCTCAGAATTACTTCTTACAGAGTGGAACTGTTAATGCATAATTTTAAGGTTTATTGTAAATATTAAACTAGAACATATGCAGAGAGTCTTTACATGAGGTCAGTGGGATTCGGTGATGGATAAGATGGGTGTTGAGAGATAGAACAATGGAGTGTGGTCTGACATCTGATGAGATAGGTGATGTGCGGTGACCCTCGGACAATTTCTATGGATTTATGCCATGTTTTATTAGTGTGTATGAAGCCACGGCCACATACACGAAGCACAGATTAAATTTTTGTTTTGTTTAGTAACAGGTACATTTGGCCAGGAGTGGAGGAGATCAGAAGATAACTTGGAAAAAAAGATGGAGATGTTGGTTCACTTTAGCCTACAGTTGGAGACGTAGAGTAGATACCCGAAAAAATAATCTAATTTAAGATGAAAGTTGAGCCTCAAAATGAATAATCACTAGTAAGCAGTCACCTCTCCTAGTGACATCCATTCCACTATTCTAGCATGTGTTCTCCATAGGAAGGAGACTAAAAATTTCACAATGTTTTGAATCTCTGGGACTTTATAGTTCAGGCTGCAGTCCAGACTTATTTTATAAATTCTTTTTAATTAAACTGTAGTTTCTTTGTGTCATATATGGTCACATGTAAATATATCTACTGCAGAACATTCAGAAAATTTCCACTATTGATCATTACTAGTCTGGGCTTTATTCTACATATCAAAACCTATACAGGTGATTATACTTAAATGGGATTCTTTAGTTAGCAAGACTTTTTCCTATATATGAAATCATCCAATTCTAACAAAATGTCTTCCTCCTGAGGAAACTCAGACTGAGATGACTAAGATGACTGAACCAGATGGACTCAGCTAATAAGTAGAAGATCTAAGACGAGTTCACTTCTCCTGACCACTAAGGCAGCCCTCTTTCCCAAGTGGTAACTGGCTGGTTAGTCTCACTCTATTACCACACACCATCCACCTCAAATCAAACTTGGTGGACTCTGAAAGGATCCACAGTGTTTTGAGAAGGCGATGGAAACTCTCCCTAAAGTGTGAGGAGCTATGGGGAAGGATGTTCCCTGAAATCTAGTTGAATATGTAGTGTTAGGGTGAACTAAGCTACTGGCTCATATCACCAAAGACATATGACACTGAGAAACTCTTTCATTCCTTTATGGTTTAATGGATATATTTTGATACATATTCAGTCTTATGTATATGAGAAAAGAAATGCCTGAAGCAGTTTATTTAGTGGCCAAGCATATTCACTTTCATCTATTTGTCCTCTCTCTTCAGCAAAGGTCAGAGTTGATCAAGGAATGTGGCCTCCATGATCCAGTGAAAATTACTAAACACCTCAGAGATGTGAGGCTCCAATCTCTGAACTGGAAGCTCCCACTTATTCTCCAGGAACAAAAAGATGAGTCAATTGACACTGTACACAGCTTCAGTTGTTTTTGTGGAGAACAATTTGTTATTATCTCTTGTCTCTGGTAGCTGTCAGCTGCCTGGAGAGTTGATGAATAGCGTATACAGATGTGTGGGCATGAGTGCATTAGCCTGTGATTCAGACCTATTATGAAGTCACATCTCATTTTTCATGCCTACTTTGAAAAAGTGAAATGTTAACATGTGGGAAACCCCAAAGAGTCTAGCAGCTCTTAACACAAATTACATTTTCAATAAGTAACATAATACTAAATGCGTTATTTAATGATAGATGTGCTGAGACTTAAAACCCTAGTTACTTATAATTTCCTAATAAAACATATGGTTCTATAAAGATGATAAAGTTTAAAAATATTTTAAAGATTTTTTATTTATAATTGGTCCCATGCAAATCCAAGTGGCAAAACTGGATCCCACTCAGGTCCTGGCCCCCACCACCAAAGGCCTCAGCGGCCTGCAGTCCGTGGCCCGGCATGAGGAGCACACAGGAGTGGAGCATCCTGCTCCCTCCCGCAGACCCGGAGAGCATGAGAATTGGCACTTTAGGACTTTCCTACAACCACGGATTCAGAAACAGGTGAGCTACATGCATGCCGCAACCAGAACACTGAGTGAGGGAGGAGATCTGTCCCCATACCTGCAGGGAACCCTGGGCGGGCGAAGGGAGTGGATTTACACGCCCCATCCAGGTCTTCCGGTAGGGAGTAGCCCACACCACAAAACAGCAGCTCAGCAGCCTTTTAAGCTGAACTCTCAGCAGAAAGCCTAAGGGACATTCTCCCGAAGAGAAGGAGTCATTGGAGCAGCCTTTGCAACAGACCTTTGCCTGGTGAACTGCCTGGGTAATTTATTGCTCAATATTTTAAATCTGATACCCAAATATGGGAAGACAGAAGAACAAACTGCAGTCTCAGAACTCAACCCCACCCAGAACAAATCCTGGATGCCAGGATACAGGGGAACTAGGAAGCCACATACCTGAAAATTCTGAAACAATTGCATCCGAAATAATGAAACAACTCCAACAGGCCATAGAAGAGCTTAAAGCAGAAATAAGCCACATACCTGCAAAAATCTCTCAGACAAAAAATGAACTGAAAACTATAATGCAAGAAGTGTTCCCTACACATAGAGAAGAAATAGATAAAAGATTAGAAGAAAGTAGGAAACAAATGGAAATGTTACAAGAGCAATTTAGGAATGAATTACCAAGAATGAAATAGGCCCAAAGAGATTGCCAGGAATTGAAAACTTCCTCTGAAAGCTTGCAAAACCACTTAAATGAAACCAAAGATAGAATTTCAGACCTTGAAAACAGCATGGCAGCTTATGAGCATGAAAGGAAGGATCTCATAAAATCATCAAAAACCCAACAAAAATCAATCCAACAGCTACAAGATGAGGCAAAACGAAATAATATTCGAGTAATAGGAGTCAGTGAAACAGCAGGAGACAACTCAAATGATATAAAAACAATATTTGCTGAAATAATAGCAGAAAATTTCCCGAACAAGGTAAAAGACACTGAAGTACAGTTAACCGAGGCATATAGAACTGCAATGACCCATAACCCAAGGAAAAGCACACACAAACATATAATAGTCAAGATCCCAGATATCCAGCAAAAGAACACAATATTAAAAGCTGCTAGAGAAATGAAACAGATCACCTATAAAGGAAAACCCATCATAATCACAGCAGACTTCTCAACGGAAACTGTGAAATGAAGAAGACGTTGGAGCGAGATATTACAGATTCTGAGACAAAACAACTTCCAACCCAGACTGGTGTATCCTGCAAAATTATCCTTCAAATTCAATGGAGAAATAAAATATTTCCACGACAAAGAACAACTGAAGAACTTCATGAGTGCCAAACCAGCATTGCAAGCAGCACTAAAAGATATTCTAGACAGAGAAAAAAGAGACCACAATCCCAGGAATAACGATAGAAATACCTCCCTACACAGAACAAGTAAGTAAACATTCAGCAAAAGAAGGAAAACAACAACAAGTAAATAACATGACTAGAATAAGCCAACATATAACCATTATAACCATTAATGTAAATTGCCTCAATTCACAAGTCAAAAGGAAAAGATTGGAACAGTGGATAAAGGAACACAATCCAACGATATGCTGTATACAGGAAACACATTTTAATCAAAAGGAAATCCACAGGTTGAAAGTTAAAGGTTGGAAAACAATTCTCCATGCAACAGGTCCCCAGAAAAAAGCAGGGGTAGCTACATTATGTTTGCAGACAATGTAAACTTCAAACCAAAAACAATCAAAAGAGATAAACAAGGCCGTTACATACCAGTTAGGCAAAAGCTGCAAGAGGAAGAGGTAATTATCCTAAACATTTGTGCACCAAATAATGGAGCACCTAACTTTACAAGTCAAATCTTAACAGATGTGAAAAATAAAATAATAACACTATTGTAATAGGAGACCTAAACACCACTCTGACGCAAAGAGAAAGGTCAACCGGACAAAAACTCAGCAAAGAAATAACAGACCTGAACCAAAAGTGTGAACAAATGGACTTAGTAGATGTATACAGAGTGTTCCACCCCACAACATCAGAATACACATTTTTCTCAGCTGCACATGGGTCTTTCTCTAAAATAGACAACATTCTACCCCAAAGAGCATATCTACCTAAATGCAAAAGAATTCAAATTATCCCATGCATATTATCGGACCACAGTGCAATGAAATTGGAAATTAATGACAAAGAGAACTCTAAAAAATGCATAAACACTTGGAAATTAGACAACAACCTCCTGAATAACCAATGGGTCACAAAAGAAGTTAAAGAAGAAATTTTTAAAAATACCTACAAAGAAATGAAAATG